>JAWNNL010000712.1:0-205907 GCA_035045005.1 Liodrosophila aerea
ATAATATTTCTATTAAATATTTGAAATTCAAAGCAAATATAATTATAAAGAGAGAACTCATTTTTATGAGCACAACAAACTATGGATAATTATGAAGAAAAATTTTAAGAGTTTTATTTTCATTCATTATACTGTTAGTAAAATTCTTAAAAAAATGCTTAAAACTTTGAATTTTTATATTTAATATTTAAAAGTGTGGTCCGACGTGCACAAAATTACAAAATCAAGGCATAGAGTCGGGGAAGCCTGCATGTGCTCAGCGTGAATGATATGTGATTGTGGGTATGGTAGTAAGTATAGTTATTTTTTAGTGTGTATATTTATCTTTATTTAAATTACAAACTACAGAACAAAAATTTAATGAAAAAGTATTGTACTGACTGTTCCGTCCGATTGTAGATTTCCGAAATTTTTGTTATTCAAAATTTGGATATCAAATTGAGTTATTGTGTAAAAATTATACAAACAATATTAAGTTTTTTTTTTTGTCTCATATATAAATCATGAAATTTTGTTTTTAATCTCTGTGTATTAATTTATTGAAATTTAAAGAAATTTTTTGATTATAAAACCATATTTAAGAGCTGCGCAGTACATTTGAATTAAGGCAAATCCGTTGAAATTATCCGCTTATAGACAAAAGCCCCATTCAGAGCGCTCCCTGTGAAAAGGAAAGCAGTACACTAATTTAAATGCATAAAATCTCACTCAAGCGTTGGTTGTGTTTGCCAAAAGTCTCGTTTCATAATTTTTGCACAAATTGCGGTTTTTCGAGCTAAACCACCGCCAAAAGCATTGGCAACTAATAAAAATGAGCGCATAGCACATGTGTAAAAATTTACACCATGTCCAGTCTGTCTGAAGGTCGGTTGAGTGTTATATGGGCAATGAAATGGTGTCCAGCCCCGAGCTACGCGAGACCGTTGCACCAATTCATTAGCGGGTAATGGGAGACGCAATGGGAGATGGCAAGGGGGTGTACACGGTGGCCATTTTGTTGCCAACTCAACATATTTCAATCACGTAAATTTATTACGTAAACATTTGCTTTGCTTTTTGCACACAATTACGATGAACCAACTGCAGTAGTTGGAGATGCCAATGGACAAGGGGACAAGAGGCAAAGAGCTGCTCTTGTCCAGGAGCAGAGCACAAATTTCAATTTCAATCTTTTTACAGGCAGCCTGCAATGCTGGCCCCCCAACAACATCCTCCTGCGGCGCACATCGGGCTCAGGCTGCAAAGCTGACTACCTTTTACTCTGCTGTAATATTCATAATGGATTTACCAATATGGTGAGCAATTTTTATTAATGCTGGCAGCCAGGGCCAAGGCGGGAATGTGTGGGAGGTGATGCAGGCTTAACAAGCGAATGGTCAGTCATTTTTCTGCTGATTCGCCCACGCTTCGCTATTGCCTCTTTCCTTCTATGACTCCATCAACAACTGGCGGCAGCTGTTTCTGTGTGAACCATACACGGCATGCACACATGCATCTCTACTTATGTGTTTGTGTAGGAATGTGTTCCTTTTGACCATTTGGCCTAGCGGGTCAAACGGGCTTTTGGCTTTTTGATCTTTAAATGTTTGTTCAACGCTTTGATGTTCATATGGTGAACTGAAAAGAGCAGTTGCCTCATTTTTTCACTTTTATTTTTCTGTAGCGTGGTTGTAACATTTTATAAAAATCTATTTGGAATTGGAAGAAAGTCTGCTAATGGCATCTGTAGTAGACGATTAAATTACATTTTCACCTTGGAACTTAATAGATACTTCTAAGCTTAATACATACACTTTTCTTAACAATTTGCAACGGTAATACTTGCTGCTGCTTCACACTTGAAACAGTAAACACCATTTAAACATTGAATACTGATCAATTGATGGCGCTAAACTTCGTCATGAGCCAAGCCGGAGCAATAGGAAGAAGGAAACGAGACAAGGGAAGTCATTTCAGTGACTGCTTTTGAAATTGAGTGGATTGCCCCCTCGTTGACAGGCAAAACTTCATAATAATCAATGTTGAGGCAAAGTCGACTGCTAACGTGATAATAAGTCAGCAATGAAGCGATTGGCATAAACACTTTCCCACCACGACCACCGTGACGTGGGTGGACTACCTGTCTGTCTTGGCCTGAAAGTTTTGCGAACAATAAGGAGAAATTGAGTGATTGGTGGCTATGAAATGGAAAATGCTTCCCGGCCTTGTCAACAGCATTTGCATAATTATTTTGTCCGTTTAAAGAATGTAATTATTAAATTATGCAAAAGATCACGTATTTAATGACAGCAGCAAAATGGTTTATGAAAAACTTTATAACTCTTAAATTTAGCTGCGATACAAAAATATAACAAACAAAAATTGTATATGCCTAAAAGCACTCTACACAGCAAAACTTTGGCATGAGCGTAGCCGCCCGCACTGCCCTCCTAGACGGAGTCGGTATCAAGAGTGACGGCGTTGTCGGCAAGGCATATGAACATACAAAATATTCCCTACAAAGGAGTTGATTACACAAAGGAAAATTACGACGAATCATTTCCGCTGCTTGGCTGCTTACACGACCAGCGACTGAGCTCTGGTATCCCCACCCGTACCGCTGTACTTCAAGAGGGAGCACCACTTGGTAAACGTCTGCAAAAACAAAGCTTTCGACGAGAGCTGATGGCGTTGGGTGCTGGGTGCAAATCACAAGTAAGATACCAAATAAAAAAGAGCAGGCCAGATTTTTTTTTATTTTTTATTTTTTACACCCGAAACTACTAACGAGAAACAAAGAACGTGGCTATTGCATATCTTTAGGCGTCAACAGTAAAAATACTCAAAGCTTTAAGAAGCCTACTTGCACGAATCTGCACGACGTGTGCGCACTGAGCACAGTGCATGAAATATGTAATTATATATATACAAACATCTATATACGGATGCAAATTTCATGTAATGATTGACTTACTGACTTAATGACTGATCAACGCCGCAGGGCGCAAGCGACCCAACCATAAGGTATCTATGAGCAGTAAGTTAACCCTAAGGCACGAACTTAACAAGGAAAACTCGGAAAGCTACAGTCGGATTCAACCGACAGTAGGAGACCCTGTACTTTCCTTCGCACACACACACGCTAACGAACACACACACATGCACACAAATCGTAAAGTCGCAGGCAACCACACATACGCTCGCGCTGCTCCCCCTTACCTAGTACAGGGAATTGAATCTTGAATATCTCCGGTGTTTATTATCCGATTGGGCTACAATTGAGATAAAGGTTATTATAAGCTGTGGTGGTTTTTCGCGGTTTTTGTGGGAGGGGGGGCAGGTATCAAAAATCTAAAATAAACTTGATCTGGTTGCCCTATAGGGGCATCTAACTGCCAAATATGATGTCTCTAGCTCTTACAGTTTCCGAGACCTAGGTGTTCATACAGACGGACAGACGGACAGACAGACGGACAGACGGACATGGCAAGATCGACTCTGCTCGTCGTCCTGATAAAGAGAATATATATACTTTGTGGGGTCTGCCACGCCTCCTTCTGCCTGTTACATACATTTCGGGCTTGCACAAAAAAAGAACAAATTTAAAAATCAAAAATAATCAGTTAGATGCCCCTATAGTGCAAGCAGATCAAGTTTGTGTTAGAATTTAATACCTCCCCCCCCCATCCCCCAAAAACCACGAAAAACTGTCACACCCACAATTTTAAAGATACAAACTTGTGTTTTGGCACACGATACACAGTAAAAAGTGCTGGAGTAAAATTAAATCTTTTACACCCCATTTAAAACTATTTTGGAGTTAAAAAAGTGGTTCTCTGAATTTTTAAACTTCTGGATTAAAATCAAAACCAAAATGGAGTAAAACTAGCTGGTCACACTCTCATTTCAAATTTGCCGCTCAATTTTTGGTTTACTAGAGTAGAATTAAATCCAAAAATGGTTTAAAAGCCCTGCTCTCCCTCGAAATGTGTGCATACATACACAGAAGAGTTGCAATAAACGATAAGTTTGCTCTCTTTGCACACACACACTCAAACAAAAAATAAAAAAATAAAAAAAACCTAGTTCTCTGCCTGGACTTGAACCCGAGTCGTCCGCATTCTGCATTCTTGCAATCTGTTCATAAGAAATGAATTTGGGATGTGCAAACTGTTAAAGCTTTGTGGCGCAAGGGTCTAAGTCGACAGTGAACAATGTTGCGTGTGTCAACCCAAGGAGGAGTCGTGAGTTCAAACCGAGAAGCCGGACAAGTAAATTTGGTATGTAAAATTAAAGATATAATCAAATTTAATTGATGTAAAAAATTTATAAAATATAAAGAAAAATTTATAAAAAAAAAAAATATTATAAAAATATTAAAAATATGCATCATAATGTAATTTGGCGGTTAATCTAATGAGAGGAAAAAATCATGATTTAAGATTTTTGTAAATCTAAATTTGAAATTATGGTCGTGATTTTAGATTTTTTAGCATCTTATTTTAAGCTGGTTAAATTAAATCGTATGTTGGTTTTGATACAACTCCTCTCTTGGTTTAAAATTAAATCCAAATTCGATTAGCGTTCAAACTATTTTGGTTTTGTATTTACACCAAAATTGGTTTAAATTGTGCACCAAGTGAGAGAGCAACGCTTATATGTGTGTGTATACCAATGCTCTCTTTGTGTACTCCAGCTGGTTTAAATTTAAAACTTTTTTGGATTTGTTTTATATAGAAACCAAAATAGTTTTAATTTTACTCTTTTTTTTTTACTGTGTAATCTTTATCTGTTCTGTGAATTGTGGCTCAATCGGATAATAAACACCGGAGATATTCAAGATTCAATTCCCTGTACTAGGTAAGGGGGAGCAGCGCGAGCGTATGTGTTGTTGCGTGCGACTTTGCGCTATGTATGCTTGTGTGAGTATTAGCGTGTGTATGTGCAAAGGAAAGTACAGGGTCTCCTACTGTCGGTTGCATCCGACTGTAGTTTTCCAAATTTTTAGACCCTGTACTTTAAAAAAGTACAAAAGGGTCTATTAAGATTGTGCAAGCCCGAAATGTATGTAACAGGCAGAAGGAGGCGTGGCAGACCCCACAAAGTATATATATTCTTGATTAGGACGACGAGCTGAGTCGATCTAGCCATGTCCGTCTGTCCGTCTATCCGTCCGTCCATCCGTCTGTCCATCAGTCCGTCTGTCCGTCTGTCTGTCCGTCTGTATGACACACCTAGATCTCGTAAACTGTAAGAGCTAGAGACACCATATTTGGCAGTTAGATGCCCCTATAGTGCAAGCAGATCAAGTTTGTTTTTGATTTTTGATACCTCCTCCCCCTCCTCCAAAAACCGCGAAAAACTGCCACACCCACAATTTTAAAGATACAAAGCACACGATAATCTTATAATAACCTTCATCAGTGCTGTAAATTGTGGTTCAATCGGATAATAAACACCGGAGATATTCGAGATTAAAGTTTCCGTACTAGGCAAGCGGGAGCAGCGAGCATGCACATAATGCATGTACATAAAGGTGTATGCGTGATTGTGTCTGACCTTGCAATATGCGTGTGTGTGTGTGTGTGTGTGCACTGTTAGCCTTAGCTGCTGCAAAGGAAAGTACAGGGTCTCTTACTATCGGTTGCATCCGACTGTAGCTTTCCGAGTTTTTTTTACTCTAAATAAACGGGCTTAGTCTAATAGTCCTTAGTCTAAAACCGAACTCGAAATTGTGGGTATCAATTCCGTGATCTACAATTTCTTACAGCGATTTTGAGTGTTGATTTGTACATTATAAAATTAACTTATTTGTAAGTGATGCTTAAACTTTCGTTAATCAAGACAAAGATTACGGGAAATTTATGAATAGAGCACACTTTTCCAAAGTGCTCAAAAATATGTGTGTAGCTGTAACCAATTCCAACCGCTGGCACACACCGTACAGTTTGACAACTTTTGTTGCGCATAAATTATATTTAATTGAAATTCTTTCGAGTTGCACAACAGAGGAAAAAATTAGTAAGAGCATACGCCAAAAGCGATAGCAGACAAAGCGATAGACAGCACACAACTTTTGTGGGGCTCATAAATTTGTTGGTGTCAGAGCATTAGCATAGGCCAAGGCGGTGCCACGCATACTACTTGCACCACAGAAAAGGAACGCGACGCGGACTTGTAAACGTCAACGATCGTCTAATGTTTCCATGCGTCATAAATTTCATTGAAAAGCGCTTCCGTTGCACCATTTTGTATGAAGATGGCATATCGCTGGGTAGAGTACGGGTAGGAGTACGGGCCGCAGGTCAAAACGAGCTGGATTGGCTAGACCCAAGCCAGCTATACGAGCATGTCGACATGTACCTGCCTTGCTGTTGCTTTTAGCAACTACGAAATGCATAAGGGAAATGAATTGCTTTACGGCCACCGCAGTCCCAGACGATGGCGGAGCTGCCTAAGAAATGTGCAACTGTAAATCAACACCACAACTGACACACACACACACACACACAAATACATAGAAAGGGAAATAGTTGTGGGGGCGGGCCATTTTGTAGGCGTTTATAAGCTGTCGAAAGTAGTTAAGCGTTTTTCATAATTTATTTATGGACGATGTTGAATCACATTTAAGCATGTTTCATTTTAAGTGCGCAGTTTATGGCCCAAGCGGCCATAAAGAGGAATTAAGTATTTGTACTAGTATGTATCTGTGTGTGGAGCACACTTTTGGGCTGTGTGGGTTATGCAAATTGAGAGGGCCAAGTTAAAAGTTGGGTTCGCTTATGGAACATATTCCCTTTAGTTGTGATATTTTGATCCTGAGCTCAACTGCTTGAAATTTCCCATCCTTTTGCGCCCTTAATTGCCACAATGGTAAACTTCATTTACAATTAGTGCCATGTAGCACTTACTCACTCATTGGTAAACATTTATCCACTGCAACTTTCGGTTACTAACACGATTATAACATTTACTGAAATAAAACTTCAATCCCGCAAAACTCACAAAAAAACTGCTATAAGTAAGTGCAGCTGAGGAAAACTTATACCTAACGACTACCAATTGAAGTTGTTAATGAAATAATTTCCTATAACTGGCGCAAAAGTTTTCCACTGGATTGCAGACTTAAGCACTAAGAAAGTGAAACTCAGCTCATTTTGGACGTTCGTGGTTGTAGCTGATGAATTCTGGCATAGATTTTCCTTACCTGCCACAAGAATGAAGCAGGCATTGCAAGGGGACTGAAAAACTGGGCACATTTATAAAGGGTGTTTCAGGTTCCTTTGTGCATTGCTTCATTATGCGCAACTCGTTTTATTTGCCTTGACTTGGTCTGACTGCAAAAAAGGAGTCTAAACAAATTCTGAGTCTGTTGTGTTTTGCTGTGTTTCTGCTTGCACTTAACTTGTGTTTTATTGCCTCTCAGTCTGCCACTGTGTCCATTCGCACTCGTCAGAAGGAGGGTCTGCTCCAATCCCATTTCTCTGCCACCACTACACTAACCCATCATTTCCATTCCATTCCACTTACTCTGTGTGCCATTGTGCGCTTTGTTTAATGTTATGTAAACTTTTGCCTTGGATACTTTTTGGTGTGCGCCTTTTTCGGGGCGCTTTGTGCATTTCTTGGCCCAAGCCACACTTCAACTTGTGTTTCTATCTATTCAACCATTCATTTGACTATGTGGGGTGCTTCATTATGTTTTGTTATGTTTGACTAAAGCACACTTAAAGCTGCTTAAAGCTCCTCGCAAATTGACTTATAAGCGACAAGCGAAATTTCCATAGTGCTGCAAAGTTTCATGTCACGATTTGAGCGCAAGAAATTCTGCAACGCTGACAAATTTCTTGGTCTACTGACTTTTCCAGCCTCATGATTGATGACTTTTCAATATTCACTGTGATTTTTATGCCATAACGTGTACTCCAAGTGTAAATATTTTGTATGCTTTGGCTGATTGGAGGAGAGCACCGAATAAGGCTGGGGTAGCTGACTTCGCCCTCACATGGGAGTCAGCTTAAGGACTCAATCGTGGATTACATGCGTTTAATTCATAATTTTTAGACTCTGTACTTTAAAAATTACAAAAGGGTCTACTAAGTTTGTGCAACTCAGAAATGTATGTTACAGGCAGAAGGAGGCGTGGCAGACCTCACAAAGTATTTACATTCTTGATCAGGACGACAAGTTGAGTCGATATAGCCATGTCCGTCTGTCTGTCCGTATGTATTAACACCTAGATTTCGTAAACTCTAAGACCTAAAGACATCATATTTGGCAGTTAGATGCCTCTGAAATGCAAGCAGATGAAGTTTGTGTTCGAGTTTTGATATCTTCCCTCTCTCCCCCACAACCGCGAAAAACCACCACAGCCACAATTTTAAAGATACAATCTGTCCTTCAGAGCATATGATAACTTGTATCTGTGCTGTGAATTGTGACCCAATCGGATTATAAACACCGAAGATATTTGGAATTCAATTTTTCGTACTTGGCAAGGAGGGTGGAGGATGTACATAAGTGTGTATGCGTAGTTGCGTCTAACTCTGCGATATGTGTGTATGTGTACATTGTTAATATTAGCTGCTGCAAAGCAAAGTACAGTATATCCTACTGCCGGTTGCCTTCGACTGTAGCTTTCCGGGCTTTTTCACGCTGGTATTGCAAAATGTTTTCCCTTGGTTTTAGTTTATAGCCATTTCTATATATCTGCAGAGAGTTTGTAGCCATCGATTTATTTTCTTCTTGCTGCCCAATTTCAGTTTAACAATTGTGTACAATTTTCCCTTCAACTTTGTCCTCTTCAACTTTCCTATGCGCAACTTTTTTACCAACTGGCAACATTTAATTGCTCAGAAAAATATTTCAGAAATAAAAATGTGAAGATATTGTCAATTGTTGTAAAACCAGGAATGCAATTTCGGGGCGAACACTTCAACAGTTTCCAGTATTTCATATTTAGTTGCTACTGAAGTTGAGTTTTATAAACTTTTCAGCACTTTTTAAAACGAAGCGCTTCATTCTCAGTGGATCCAAAGTTAGATGCCTTGAACTTTAATACATGATTTAATTTTAGTATTAGACAAATGAATTTCTTAGCTGCAAGTTAATTTCCCCTACTATAACAGTTAATAATTAATTTTAATTACTTGATGCAGTAATCATATTTTAAAGTTTATTCAAATAGCTTAGCTGTATTTAAGTCGCATTAAATTTTACGCTGAATTAAAACAGCACTGCTTAAATTTTTAAAGCAAACCCAAAATAGCGCTCTTTGGCTTTGCAGCCCATTTAAACTTTAAACAGTGCTTTTAGTGAGGGTTTAAGTAAACTGCGTTCTGACGCGACCTTTGGCTCATGTATGTCAAATATTTGAAAATTACGAGATTAAAAGAAATACTCTATGTGTGAAGAGCGGCATTGCAGCTCTTGCTACATCTTCGTGGCTATTTGTCTGTCCATCTGAAGGTAGCATTCAGACGCTTTGAGCTTTAGACTGATTCAGTCGATTACTGATGTTGCGCTGTTCTGTGCTGCTGGTCTGTTGTTTGCTGTTCGTTTGCTGCACTTAATGTAATTAATTTTAATTAAAATCCAACATAATGGCAGAAACGTTGAGAAAAAAAAATTACCCACAGTAATGAGCAAGTCTTCCCAACATAAAAATACTCCCTCTAACTCTTTGGGTTGAATATCTTTTCGCGCCTGCAGTTGCAAGTTGAAAAAAATGTAGTATGCTTTTCAACGCCGCGCGCTGTCCGCGGATTAAGCACAAATAGAGAGCACACACGAACCACAGATGCGCACACACACTTACACACACAGCCTTATGTATGTGTGTATTCATATGTGTATGTGTACTGTGTGTTTGCCTGTTTGTTTAGCTGCTGGCCCGTAAATTCACGTTACAACTAGAATGAAGCGTTTGGTAAACATTTTAAAGTTGCCATTTTAAATTATGTTGCGTTGCCGTTGCTGGTGCCATCGCTGGTGCCATTGCTCAGATTCAGTGTACTGGAGGCAGAGGCAGAGAAAGCATGGCACTTTACTTCTGTAAATTGTTGAGCAAATAATCAATATATAACAGTAAAGTGAAAACAATTTAACGCATTCACGAAAGTAGATCTATGAAAGTTATCCGTATTATTGACTTCTGGAGATGTGATATGGTTAACTGCACATGGCAGTTATGGCAGACACTTAAAATACATTATTATATAACAGAACACGTGTCGAAGAACAGTTATAGTAGATCTAACATAAAGGTCCTAGAATATAATATAATTGAGATTGAATTTACTTATATGAAACAAGAGTGTTGACAGCATTAAAAATTCTAAAAGTTATTTCACATTTCTATAGATAAGATTTATTTGGATAAATGTTTAACTTTAACACCTGGCACATTTTACTTTAAGGCATGACAAAGAGCAACAAATTCTTTTCACTTTTTACACAATTTACGGCAGAACAAACTGATTACAACGAATACAGCTACACACATGCCAGACAGACAATAGACACACACAGCCACGCATACGCTTTCGCACAGATACACACAGTAGTATTGACAATGAGTGTTGCAGCTACCATACCTATTCATGAGCTTTGCTCTTTGGCTGCAGTTGCTGCCTTTTAGCCGGCAGCTGCAGTGCACTTTTTGTGCCACCATTTGTGCTATAAACAAATAAAATGTTCTTGCTTCAGGAGCCTTTTTTCTCCTATGTGCAGCCTGCCTAGACGTTTTGCATTTTTACCTCCCACGGCGATTCACGCGCTGCTGCACAAAGCAAAGTCGGCATTTGTCTGCCTTTGCTGCTTCTCTGAAAAAAATATTCAGCACGTGTTTGTGCAAAAGATTTAAATAATACACAACTTTTGTGGCCAGTCTTTGCAACGAGAACTGTTTAAATTTCTATAAAATGTCTCAGCATTTCGATGATCTTTTATTTACTTAAAGCAACCACAGACTAATCAGACAGTTTAACTTTGTAGCCACTGGCAATGCATATCATTGAGCCAGTTGCTAGGATTATGCCAATAAGGATAATGCTGTCAATGCGATTTCGCCAAACGTCAACAGAAACACTACATTCTACGGAAAGCTGAGTACAAATTTTTGTGACACACACACACACACACACACACACACACACACACACACATATGGCGAACCTCAGCATGAAGTGAAACTCCAATACATACATACATACTAATCACATGCAAAACGCACGCAGGACAGGGATGAGGACAAGGACGTGGATCCAGTCTCTGCACTGACTCTGTACCTAGCACAAACACCAAACGTCAGCTGAAACTGACAGTGGCAGCAGCCGGCTGCAGTTTTTGCGCCGCTTGACAAAAAGTCAAGAGCCTGGAGGACAAGGGCAGACGCCGGAACCGAGTAGAACTGGTCGTGGTGGTAGAGGCGTTGGTGGGGCAGCATAACATTAATTAAGTTTGTAACGACAAATGCCAACACGACAGAGACGTAAACATACACACACACACACACATACACATACACACACACATCGTCACACATAAATCAGACAGGCTAAACGCATACAAATGCAGAGCGACAGCTCAAAGGGTGTTTTGGAGCATGACAAGTGCCAAAGTGGCGGAGGGGGCAAGGAATGGTAATGTGTGTAGGTTAGTTTAAAGAGCCAGGCAATACCATGACGATGTTAATTTTATGAACTCTTCAAGCTCTAGGACCACCCAATAGTCAACTGGGTGAAAACCTCAAATTGGGATAGAGCTATTGCAGTGTCTCTGTGCTAGCTTGCTGCTCGTATATTAACACTATATAGTACTGAAATTAAATCAAGCTTTTCTATTTTTTAGACCCTGTTCTTTAAAAAAGTACAAAAGGGTCTATTAAGATTGTGCAAGCCCGAAATGTATGTAACAGTCGTCCTGATCAAGAATATACAGGGGTGGTCAAAAGTATTTACACAACGAACATTTTTTAGCATGTTCCACATTCAGAGCCTTGTGCTGTTGTTCGGGTAAATTGAAATGGCAACAAATTTGATATTCTTTATGGGGTCTGCCACTCCTCCGTCTGCCTGTTACATATATTTCGGACTTGCACAATTAGTTATACGATATATTATCGTATATAATTAAAAAAATTCAGATATAACCTACGTTGAGGGTTGTAAAATGAGAGCGAAAATACAAAAAAAGTTGAGCTAGAGTAAATAAGTCCCTATCATGCATAGCCCTAAAAGTAAGTCTCCATTAAGATGAATTCAATAGAATTTTAAAGTTTACGAGATCTAGGTGTTCATACTTTTTTATTTATTTATTTAAATTATATCAACTAAGTGCAGTTGATGAAAATTTTAAAGATGTAAAAAAGTAAAAGTAAATTAAAATTAGATTATTAAATTAAAATATTTTAGTAATTTAAGTTTATAATTTGAAAAAATAAAAGTTTAAGGCTGAAGAAATTAAAATTAAAAATAAAATTAATATTCTGGGCACAAAATTAAAAAAAAAGATTAAAAATTTACTGGTCCAGCATTTGCTGCATGGATTGGGGAAAACCCAGAAAAACCCAATCAGACCACGTTAGTAGTTAGTAAGATTAGATTAGACAGCTTAATTTGTTATGTTAATAGGGGATCTCAAAATAAAGAAGAAGAAAAAAAGTGCGGAAAATGCTACGAAGATACTTAAGGAGTGAGGATTTAGGAAGGAAGGTTAGTTGACTAAGTAAGTTAGTTAGACCTACCAAGATAATTAAGGAGTGAGGATTTAAGAAGGGGAAGAGAGAGTTCCACTGATACAAGAAGATAAAGAGTGTTATAATTATAACATAACACCCTAAAACCATTGTGCATAGCGCAATCTGTTCTACAAATAGAAAGGGACAGAGGTGAAAAATGTCTAGAAGGTCTGAGCGAGACAGAAAATTTCAGACGCTCAAGCAGGGCAGGAGAATCAATTATACCGATAATTAATTTGTGGAGAAAGGTAACTACACAGATGGACATACAGACGGACATGGCTAGATCGACTCAGCTCGTCGTCCTAAACAACAATATATATACTTTGTGGGGTCTTTTGTAGTTTTTTAAAGTACTGGGTCTAAAAATAATAGACAAAACAGAAAAAGGCTTATTTTAGTTTATTTATTTGTTCCTTTTTGCTACTGTAACAAAATATTAAAAAGATAAAAATATTAAGGAATGACTGTGTAAGTTTGTCTAGAAGTTTTGTAGTTTTATTTTAATTGAACTAAGTGTAATGATAGAAGTTATGTTCAGTTGACAGTTTTTGAATTTGTCAGCCTACGAATAAGAGTAACGAAGACTATACAGTTCACAGTAAGTATTATTTAGCTTTTGTTTACGTTTAATATGGGGAATTTCTTTTGTTGCCTTAAGCTTAAAATAGAATTTTGCTTTGGTTCATCTTTATACAAAAATATATACTTGAATAAACTGCTATATTATATGTTAACAGTGAATATAAACTTAAATTACTATGAATATCTCAGGTGTGGCAGACTTAACCTTTTGTTAGCAATTCATTATTATATTATCTGTGCTCATTTCAGAGTTTTCTGTACACATTTCGAAGTTACTTTTGGGGATTATCACTTGATACTGCTGCATAGACTGAAAAGTTATCTACAGCTACGTTCACATTGTAGTAATTTGTTAATGCTAAATGCTTGAGTCAGTTTACAGTTAGCGCACTTGAGATTGGCATGATTGTTTACCCTCCTCTTTCAAGTACACAGTTGTAAGTAAGCCTTCTGACGGTGTGGCTGTTGTTTGTTATTTGACTTAATTTAATGAAAATGTTGCAACCTGCAATTTGTGAAAACTAACGCTAAGAGAACTTGAGTATGTTTACACTAGACGTCCTTGTCCTTCGTGCCGTAGTTTCATCTGAATCTTCAATTTCTGTTTGTAGCTTAGTAGTAGGTAAACATCATAATATACATTTTGCAGAAAGTTAGACCAATGCAAGTTTTCAGGAGCTGAAAAAGGGAAAAAAAAAACAAAGAAATTTCACTTGGAATAAGTTGGAATAAGTAAGCAAAAATATAATTTAGAAAAGCAAAAACTAAAAAAAAAACATTCTTGTACGACCGTTTTTTAATTTGGGCTTTTTTTTAAATTAAATTATATTGAGATGCTAAGTACAGGGTCTCCTACTGTCGGTCGCGTCCGACTGTAGCTTTTTCAAATTTATTTTGTATTGGGTTAATAAGAATTTTTTTACTTGGCTTAAGAAAAAATGTATCCAATTATTTTCAATACGGATAAGATTCATTTAACTAAAGTTTACTCAATCAAAGTATTTTTTGACTTTTTTAAAAGTTCAAGTCCGAATGTACTTAAGTAAAAATCGTACTTAGATATTCCTAGAAATATTTTGGATTGACTTAATCTTTATAATTCTACAAAGCTTCTGTATGCTCTTTCTGAGTGTTTTATGATATGATAAACAAAATTATTATTGTTACAACGTAGAAAATACTTACTTATATAAGCAAAAATACTATTTTCTTTTTTTGTAGATTTCAGAGTGGACTATCGAAGAACATTATTTTGTGTCTTTATGTGCAAGTAATTCGTAATGATGAGTTATCAGAAGGGTAAGTGCTCAAATTTATACCCACAAATATGCTTCGTATAAGTAGTAAATCATGGACTTTCTGCGCAGGACATGTCCCAAATCAAACAGAGCTTCAACTGCCAAAATCAAATAATACAATCGAATGCATAGCAAATCGAAATTAGTTGGGACTTTCAATCAATTTATAAACGTCTACAACATTTGGTCCCATTCTTCTTTTAGTAGTCTATGCTAGTCTTTCCCAGTTTATCTGGCCATTTGCTTCCCATTCCAAGAATACAATTTACAGTAAATCAAGCTGAAATGAAATTTACGCGGGTCATTCTCAAACAATTTGCTAGCGCATTAGCCAAAAGACTAGTCGGACGAGTACAAAAGATAAAATGCATTCGAGCATTAAAAAGAAAAGTCGGACGATACACACAAGTTGTGTGTGTGTTGTGTGTATGTACATAGTTGATAGAGCTCTTTTTGCCAACTCTCAATACATTCTGTAATCCAGTAATGCGTAGCACTTCTTCCACAAAAGAACTTCTACTGCATACTCCTTATTTTTTATACGTTATTCATACGACCCGTTGCCTAATGAGCTCGCATGAATCGGCAATTTGGTGTTGCCGCTCGCTTCATTGAGCTCTAGTTTGAAATATATATCTGTATATGCATGTGTGTGAGTGTGTGCATGTAATTGCCGCCATTTTGTGATACGCTGAGTGGCTTAGGCCGAGCCACCGTCGAGCCGCGGCGTTCAATTAACTTGTGCGACAATCCAATCAAAAGTGTATTAAAGGCCCGTTTACAGCTCGGCGCAACGAGCCCATTTCGAGCGCTTGTCGATAACAGCAATTACATAAATGTTTTTATGGACATTCGTGGTGTATGACAGGGTGTGTGTGTGGTGTGGTGTGGTAAATGTGGCTGCGCCTATCGCAAAGTGCGACAACGACAACGACAACAACAATCGGCTGGCCAAATGTGCTTTAATGGCTCCGACAGCTGCAGCAGCTGCCGTATGGAAAGAATCCTTTTTTCAAAATATGATTGGGGTAGGATACACAATTAAGGCATAAATTCGAATTAACATGCACACGACATGTTGGCCAGCATAGCACAGATATACATAAATATATTCAACAGAGCAAGGGAATGCTTTCAGCTTGGTTTCATTTCAGATATTTTATTGTAATCGTTTTTAGTTAAATATTGATAATCATGGGCCACTCAAATCATTGGGCCTGCAAGCTCGAAAACTTTTCCAATTCCAGTGAAATTAAACAAAATACTCGACATCGCTTGCCTAATGACAATAACTTGTAGCAACTTCTTATGCCCACTTGTCTGTCCGCATTCCGGGATAAATAATGCTAAATAAATTAAGGCGCATAGAAAAACAATCATTAGACACTCGTCTTACAAAAGCCAATTTCGATTAAAGAGAAACAAAAGTAAAAGTAAAACTAACTTTTACTTACTTATTTATAAAGCAAATGAGCAGTGAATCGATTGAAGCGACAAGGCGGGGAGTTGCATAGATACCACGTCTAGGCTGAATACGCACGTATGAGATTTCTTATTTACGATATGGAGACACACAAAAAATAGCAAAATAGCAAAAACAAGAAATGAAATTGCACACAAATGCCACCCCAGCCCAGCCTCCCGCTCTCTACATCTCCCCTCTTGATCAAGCCACACTTGGGAAGCAAGTCAGGCAGAAAAAAGGCAGACAACGGGACCCAAAACAAGCGACAGTAAAAGGCCAAATATTGAATTGTGCGTAATTTACGATAAAAAGGGGAAAATTGGAAAAGTTTCTCATACAGTACTCTCATCTCCCGCCACTGCCGCCGAGCAAGCAGCCAAAGCAGCATCTATTGTTGTTCGTTTATTTATGTAGTTCGTGTCGAGAGGCCAACGCACGTGAGCAACGTACTAGAAAGGGGGAAGTCGTGGAGCTTTGGGGAGGAACCGACGTAAATAAAATTGCGATTGCCCGAGTTTAGGCGCAATGGGCACGAGGCGCTTCTGAGCCAATTGAGGCATTTTTATTAAATATTACAAGTAGCCGAATAAACATGGTAGCTACATAAGTTCTTGCTCCCTAGAATTCAAACACGTAAAACGATAAAGCGTAAATGCCGTAACGGGGCTTATACTAAAAGAGCACAGTTTGGTTACAATTAGGATATTGATGTATGCAGTTATGTACGTATGTGTAATAGAGCTTTGAGGGGAAGAAACATGATGATCAATCAAATGGGGGCAAACCTATATTAAATTTCAAGGAATGACAGTGTATATTTGAATGCATCAATTATTAAATAAATAACGAGGGGTTTATTAAATTTTATAACTGCATTCATTAAAATGTTCACCTTAGTGTGAAGAGAAATTTATAAAATTAATTTTTTAAATAAAAAAATTTTTTGATACATTAAATAATTTTCAAAAAAATTATTATATAATTATGCATTTCATTCTATAAGTTATAAAACTTGAGTACAAATTGATACATCCACTTAATTTCTATATTAAGTTTAGAATCGTATTACAATTCGATACATCTTGATCAGTTTCTCAGTGACGTCAGTCTGTCTTGCTTACCATAGGTCTTATTCCCTTTATTAAATCATGAACAATATCGTCTTCATTCTTCACTGAATCAGTTCACAAAAAGGCTGGGATTAAAATGGTTGTTGCTGCTGCATACAAAATCAGTGCATGACAACGACCTCAACACGTTGTCGCTGCATGTAGCCCTATGTCTCGTCTGGGCACACATAGGCCGGGGCACCTAAGTGTGTGAGTGTTCAATTGTATGCAACGGCTTTTGTGTACAATTTTTATGCTATGCATAGCACGCAAACGTGTGCGAAAAACGTAGACCCAAAACTACAGACACGCTGCACCAGGAGAAGCAGCAGCCAGCAGCATCAGCTACAACAGCAACAACAGCATCTGTGGCTTGGGTAGTAAATTGAAAGACCGAAGACAAAAATTGTCGACAAGGACGGCGATTGGAAAAAAGAGGGGAGGGTCGACAGACGAGCAAACTGATTCAATTAAATCAGTCCTATTGAAGCAACTGACGAAATGTGTATGTATGCATGTGTGTGCATGGAATATTTTAGGGGCAAGCTGAGGTCCTGCCAAATAACGAACGATTACAGCATTTTACTGTGTATTGTTTAAATTCCGGCTTAAAGTCCGTGCTGTATGGCAACGGTCATTAAGCATCATCAACTTCATTATCGTCTCGAATGCTGTCCAAATGTTGCCCAGGCCGAAAAAGTTGTCGCCTGTCGCAGCATTTTATACAAATAGCTGCACATTTTGTTTGCGCAACACTTGCAGTAACATTTTTTAAATGTCTCGACACTTTTTGCCACATGTTAAAATCAGCGAACCGGCCAACAAACAGCTACCCATTTCGATGTGACTTCTGTCCTGTATCGTATTAATATCTCAATTTATAGCAATTTATAAAAATATGAAAAAACGCCCCGGAGCATGTAAAATGGATACAGTAATGCAAATAAAATAAAATTTAAATATGTAAATTGTATTTTTATTTTTACCAGTTGGGATCTAACGAAGCCAATGCAACTGCTAGACGCTGCTCTAACCTATCTCATTTAAATATACATTTGGTGGTAGAAACTTTAACATGGATTGTACACATATACATATGTAAATATTATATTCTGTACTTCTAATAGGTGTACTTATATAATAATAATAAATAGGCTGACAGATTAATAGTTGTATAGCCAGTTCGATAACAAAGTCTATATTCTAATAAATTTTTATTTAAAGTTTAAATTTTTAATCATTCGTTTCCACTGTGCGTCGCCTTCTGCCGGTATCAGGGTAAAGTTTGCCGGCATCGAGCATGCTCTGTGTGAAAATCACTCAAAATTGTGTTTAACTAAGCGTAAAAATTATAAGCAAATTAATTTGCAAAATCACAGCAACAGCAGCAGCAACAACAATAGTTTGTTGAGCGGTTGCAGTAGAAAACTTTTATGAAACAATCGGGCCGAACAGCTCCGACACTCCGTACAGTTCCTTTCCTACTACGTCCTGGCCAGAACTACTGAAGCGTCGGCGCTTGTAGAACCCAACCAAATGAAACGATTGGGAATGGGTAATGGGAGACGAAAGGCTGAGAAAATAACCGACAATTTATATGCATAAAAGCGCAGTGTGCAACTTTGACGTAGTCTTCCATGGGATTGATGGGCGGGCCAAACTTTGCTGGCATTTACTGAAAATTTAAGGCAGACCCCAAACGATTTATACGGCTGTTCAGTGGAAGGAAAAGACATTAAATATCTTAATAATATTCCCTGTATTCACCAAAAAACAGCAAAATACGCTAAACAAAAATTATCGGGAGTATTTATTATAATTACAATTGTGTAAATTGCAAGGAAGTACAGGAAGTAAAATAGAGAAGTTTTTTAAAATAAATGTTCATCATATAAAGCCGGAAAAGTCTAGTTAAGTTAAATATATTATCTATGTGTTACCCAGTGTTACCATTGTCTTTAATACAATTATACATGTCTAATTATGGTATTATAAATAAATAAATAAATATACAAATACTCAGGCAGAAATACAATAAAGATAAACTTAATACAACAGTTTTAATATGTTTTTATGATTTGAAGCTTGAATTTGCATCTATCCAATAAATCTGAACAATTGTCTCTACTCTCGATTTACAGGAAAGAAAATGACGCCCTTCAATATTCAATTTTTCTTTTTATTAATTGTAAAATTTTCTGAAGTTTCGTTAATTGGATAATCCACCAATGCAACGCAAACCAATGACAATTTCAAATAAAACTTGGAAACAACACTTAATAGCGAAAATAATAAATTAACTCACTCCTCGGCTAGTCCGTGGTACCTCTGCAACTCTCCCTCAGGTTATTATAGAAATCATTGCCATCATTAATTTACATGCATAACAAAAGGCGCGGAAAAGTCGCGGCTTGTTGAAAGGGTCAGTCAGCTGGCAGACGTGGAGGGTGGATGGTTTAAAGAATAAATGAACTTCCCCAGCAATACTCGGCTACAATTTAATTGCCAAAGAAAGCACTTGGAAATATTCTACGTATATTAAAACTTGCCAACATTTGTGCAATTGTTGTTTTTCCATTTTCTCAAAGTAAACACGAAAACTCGGGAAGAAAGCCACATAGTACAGGCCATACCACATATGGCAAGTAACCACCCGAAACGGAAAATTGTCAAGATTATGCTGGGCCAACGCCTGTGGCTACGCAACAAAAATGTTTTTAAATTTATGCCTTCACTTGGCAGCGGTCGTATTAGAAGCGGGTTGAAAATGTGGGGCGAGTGAGAGGTGGGCGTAAAGACGCCCATTTGCATTTATAAATTGTTGTTCAAATCTGAAATATTTGACAATATAAGGGGGCGTTGCGGCCTGCGCCATCGCCTTCATTGTCTGCGTTTAATTATGGGCACAGATAAATGTCTTCCATTTTGGGTTATGCAGTCCTGCAGACTTTTAATGAGCCATTGACATTGGCTGCAGTATGGGAAAAGGCAACAGGGCTAGTGAAAGGCAATAAATAACAGTGTATGTCAAGCTGAAAAGGTACTATTTGGACCAATACTAACATGTTTTTAAGAGGTCTGCTTAGCAACTGTAGTACATCTGTCTATGCCCCTCTATTTGAACGCGTCACTGCCTTTCACCGTGTATTAACGCCTCAATAATTAAACTCAATTAATGATCAAATGACCAGTCAACTGCACATCAAAGTTTGTCGCGTTGCAACGGAAATCAAAGCAGCAAACTCCCTCTGCCTTTGACCCTCCCGCTAACAGGTTCATTTGTCTTTGTTAAGTCCTGCGACAAAGTCTCCTTCTGGAAATCTCCGAACCCATACTGTTGTCTGGCAGTACAGCAAATGAAACCACATGCTGTGTGGTACTTATCTTGACAGCAAACATTTACAAAAAGGAGAAAAACGTAAGCAGGGAAAACACGTCTTTATCGCACCCGAAACACAACAATTTCCAATTTTCCCTTTGACTTGCCTCCCTTGCAGCATTTTGTTCCCCCGATGAGTCGCATCTTTCTTTTTAAATACTCCAGAGGTAGATTAATCATGGCCCTGTTCGACTTTTGGTATCATCCACTGATGCTCTACCTGCTGCTATTGGTGGAAGAACTTCAACCAAATCCAATTATAATTGCGCTTATCAAAAATAAGTTTTCGATACTTCGATGGAGTTTGGTTGGCGTTGGAGTCCTTGTTGTCTCTTCTTTGACACCGTCGCTACCAATTTCGCCAATATGGCAATTTAATCCACACAATCAGTTTAAGGGATTGCCATTTATCTTTAGGGGAGAGCCGGCTTCTTATACTGTGTGGGGTGTATTCTGTTGCTTTGTTCGGGGCTTGCTCTCCATCGTCGTCAATTACCTCAAGTTTAATTGAAGGTGAAATTGTGCAAAAGGCAAAAGAAAACTTAATGTGGTCATGTGGGAGTGCATGACTGAATGAAAGATGATACGAGACTGACTGGATTAGCAAGCAACTCTTACTATCAATTCCTCATCCACTGCTTGTTGTATTTATATGCAAAGTACGTACACTGACAAAAGGCAAGGATAATTTTAGTTTTTTCAGCTTAAATTTAGCAGTACTTAAAATTACAAGTACGAATTCGACCTTATTTCAATCAAAATAAGTGACAAACACTGGTTGCGTTCACCAGGTCGCAAAAGTCATGGATCATGGAGCGGACAAATCTTACTGATCCAAGGGACCTGGTGAACGCTTATGCAAACGAAACGTTGCCACCTATTTTATTTGTCACAGCTGACACAAAATTTAAAATGGAGAGGAAAAGTAAATAATTTAAATTTGAAATTTTTGTTGTACTATTATTTATTTCAGTTCATGAGAAAAAGTGGAGCAATAACACCACAAAACTGTGTTTGTGATGCTCCAGGACCAATACATATATATATAAATAATAAAAGTAGCTAATTTTCTTTGTACATTTTATTTTGTTTTCGATGTAGCTGCACTGTAATCTCGTAGAATGACTTTAAACGCTTCCGCTTTTGATTTGGGGTTGCGGGCTCGTCCAGATCAAATATCATCTCAGTTTTGGCTTGCGCTAATTGTGTATTCAATACGTCTTCTGAAAATTCATTTTCCATAATCTCATCATAACTTAAACTTTATGGCGTGCTCATGTCGACTGTTATTCCTTATTTTCCTTTGTTTACATTTACGGCAGCTGTCAATTGTTAGCTGATTTTATCGACTTTCGATTTTCCAATAATCATTATCGGATCAAGCGACCTGATGAACGCAATCATTGTAACTTATTTGAACGAATGAACGAGTCGCCAACGTACTAGTTCTATTTGTGAAGGAATCGACTCAGTACTAGCCTTTTTGTGGTTGTAGTCGATACTTGCCGATAACTCGTTGAATAAGAAATAGTGACGCCTAGCGAAGACGTCACGAAACGCGCGAAATGTTCTGTTTTTCTATTACTTTGTCGTAATTATATTATATTAGCAAATAAACATATTCTAACTGAAATCTAGCTTTCCATTCTTGCCAAACCCCCTTACACTTGTAAGTTGAAAGTACGACAGAACAAATTAATTAAGTTCGGCATATTTATGTATGTACATCGCGAAATACGAATAGACACCAAAGAATGTGGACATAACTAGTTCGATTTTTGTACAGCGCCAAAGGTGTTTGTTGTTGATTTGAATAGGTGCATACTTGTTTTCATATTTAATATGTTTTTATACAAATCAAGTAATTTTGTGTTTGAATTGAAGTTGAATCAATATTAAATTGAACACTTTCAACTTTGATTTGACTAGATATTTACGAATTGAATTACTCTGAATGTACATCTAGCTGGGCGTTAGGTATAATTGACATTTTCCTCAACGAATTCAATGCAAGTGGTGATGAGCGGCCCTGGTTTAATTATATTTAAAATATACATCCGGATACCAGCACCTAGTACCACCCAGATTGTGTAATAAATGGGAGGACTTCAGGCTCGCACTTTTCATTTCATTTTAGGCAAATAATAAATTTTCTCGTAAAATTCATTTCATTAAACATTCCCATGAGCTACGACAAGGACACAGGACAAAGACTAAAGGCCTGCCCCGGAAATCTTTTGTTTGTGTGCCCTTCCCTTGCTCCCACTTCCGCTCTGATTCTGCCACTGTCCCGGTTTCCCGGACTCGACCAAATTAAGCAAGCTGACAATTTTCTCTCTAAACTGTATAACAACTTAATGAGCCTGCATAACTTTACGCCAACAGTCAGAGCAAAAAGTCTGCCCCTCAATTTTTGGAGGAAGTGAGACTGATAAAATAAAAAAAATGCTCGTAAACTTGGCCCGAAGGCAGCGCAGCTCGTCGACGACGACGACAACGGTAAAAGTCATTATTCAGTGTACTAGAAACTGACTACCCCACCCCAGCGCTGCGTGCAAAAAAATAATCAACTTTGCCAGCACTGTCACACGTTGTTGCCAGCCCTGGTGGCAAGTTTCGCGCAAAGTTTCGTGCCCGGCGTAGAGACAACTTCCGTTTTGGCAGGAGGCGCACAGTGCCTGAGGCCTCATGTAGCTCCCATATGCCGCCGTATAGCGTATGGTGTATGGCCATGTTCTGGCCCTTACAAATGACGCATTAATGAAGTGATTTCGCTGACGTTGTGGGGTTTGAAATTTTTGGATTTACTTTTTCTTTTTGACTCGACTTCATTGCCCGCTCTGCAGCATAGACGGCTCTCATTAACTTCCGTTCGAGGGTGCCCACTGAGACCTCATATCTAGCTCAGTCTCTCCGTGAACTGTTTGTTGCTTTATGCAAATGTTTTTCTTGCTGTTATGCTCGAGCTGTGGCTGTTGTTGTGTTTTGGTTTTATAGAAAAACACGCAAAGTAAACAAACTTTTGGCTCCGCGTACTGCTTATACGACAAGAGTTTGCCCAGCTTTCCGGCTTGTTTGTACATATTTTAATTACGCGTCTCTGATTGGAGTAACATTTGCGCGCGAGAAAAGCCGGAAAAACATCCCAAGTCTCATTTCTGCCCAGCTGTCGTCAGTCCCGCAATATTTGGTTGTTCCAAGCGGTTAGCCAAAGTTGACATCGGCAACGAGTTGATAGGGTGATTTCCTTATAAGCAAGTACGTATGTAAATATATACAAAATGTTTTGAAATATTATTATGTTTAGACCCTGTACTTTAAAAAAGTACTAAAGGGTCTATTAAGATTGTGCAACTCAAGGCGTGACAGATCCCACAAAGTATATATATTCTTGATCAGGACGACGAGCTAAGTCGATATAGCCATGTACGTTTGTCTGTCCGTCTGTATGAGCACCTAGATCTTATAAACTGTAAGAGCCATCATATTTGGTAGTTAGATGCCCCTATACTGCAGGCAGATCAAGTTTGAGTTAGATTTTTGATAACTCGCCCGGGGGTGATTCCACCCTTTGCTCCAACTTATATTTACACTTATGTATAACAGAATTGTTTATGTTTTTCAGCTAGATTAGTTTACTGGTTATTTGCGTGCTATAACACACTTGTTGCCAGAAAATTAGCATTTATGTGGCAGAAGACTGTTACATTTCGAGTTAGCAGCTCAGAAACAAGTCAATAAATAAATTCCGTTGCTTGTTATGCAATCCAATAAGAAAAATTCCTCAGAAGTGTTTCGAATAACATATCAAATCAGACCAAGTCATATGAAAAGTCAGCAAAGTGTACTACTGCTTTCTATTCAATTTCATAAACATTTGTTTCTCTTATGCTGCTGGCAGCTGCAACGGGAGTAAAATTAGAATCAACATTGGCAACATGTTGACTTGACAGTTTGCCGAGAGGAATTTCCAAGCAATTGACACCCTTTTCGCCAATCTGACAGTAAGAAAGTCACAACCCTCAATGGCTGCCTAGTTTATAAGGGTAATTCCAATAAATTGAGGGAGCCCCATCAAACCACCCGCCACAATTTATGTACATAAGTATTTTTGCATAGGGCGAAATCAGATTATATTTTTTGCACTTTTTTGCTTATGTAAGTGATGGCTTTTTGGCTGCAATATAGTAGGGTGGGTTTTAAATCGGCGCTCATACTCGAACTGAATCAATAAATCGATGCGAAAAGTCATTAACATAAATTTCAGCAACAGACAATTAACAATCGACCTCCAATCATCAACAATTGGCATAATCCACTCAACGTCAACAGCAAAATTGCCTCATTTTAAATTGTAAATAAATTTTGATGGCATTAAAGGTTATTAAGCTGCGATACACTCGTATTGTATAAACATATACATATTAAAAGCCAGCAAATGTGCACTATAATGGCATCAGCTCTGTTAATTGTGCGCTTAATTAAATTTTCATGCAGGTGTAATAAATGATTTTCGCTTCCTGACATCTAATTAGATTTACACATTTTTTATGCCGCCTTCTCACTGCATTCCGCCTAAGGCTGTAATTATGTTCGTACAATGGAACAAATGAAGCGCACAACAATCAATCGCTGGACATTGGACAGATATTTGAACTTATATTGGAAGAGTTAATTGAGTTGCAAATGCATTTAAACTGAGAAATTCATCATCGTTTACATTTAAGTATTTTACTTTAAACTAGCAATTTATTGGCAGTCCTAGTCCCAGTCATATAATCTTCCAGGAGTGGGCAGCTTCGGCTTTGGGCTGCCTTGCTTGGACTTTGCACAATCATCATCTGATTTGGGCGAACTCGGCTTGGGACGAGGAGGAGCAGCACTTGCTGCTGGTCCTGTTGGGGCTGGTGTAGGACCTTTAGGCGGATTCTTGGCTGCCTCAGCCGCTGCTGCTGCTTTAGCTGCCTTGGCAGCAATAGCAGCCAGCTCTCGTTTCTTGGCTTCCACCAGATCTATAGGTGGCTTTACCATACTGCGCGCATCCCTTAGGTAGTACTGATTGGTGGAGAGACGCATAGGAGCCAGTGGCTGTCCGCCGGCGGGATTGCTGCGATTACTAACACGATGTCGCAGAGCGGTAATATGTGGACGGCCAAGGAGAAACTCGCGTATCTTCTTGATCAATGGAGAAACTTCACGATACTTTGGCAGCTTTGGCATTTTGCTATGACAAAACGTTACTAAATTTAAGAGAAAGTTCAGAAAATTATTTTAATGTGTACAAAAAATAGTATAAATATGATTAGAG
This sequence comes from Liodrosophila aerea, assembly GCA_035045005.1. Classification (NCBI taxonomy): domain Eukaryota; kingdom Metazoa; phylum Arthropoda; class Insecta; order Diptera; family Drosophilidae; genus Liodrosophila; species Liodrosophila aerea. The sequence goes on from JAWNNL010000712.1 coordinate 25,863, forward strand.
TTGATCAGAAGTTCCTGTACTGTCGATTACTATTGCTTTGTGCACCTCGATTGTTCAGAAAACCACGCAACAGTTGCTGAGTTTTATTTTGCTCCATATTACTTACATTGAAACTCAGCTTGCAATGACGCGTATGTCAATCCAATCAGCGTCAACCGCCTGTCAATCAATTGCGCCTAGGAATTTCAATAATGCCACAAAGTGAAACAATAGACAGTCAGCGGAAATCCAACAGGAAATGGGGGAAAGAAATGCCAAGCTGACCAGAAATGACGAGCCATAATGAAATTTTTGCATTTTTCGCAAAAGACAGCGCAACAGTTCAATTGGAATTAATAAAAACACTTCAATTTCCGATGCCAATCAGAGAGTGCAAAATACAGACCCACCATTATAGCACGAAAAAAAAACACACATTGCCTCAATACTGATGTTCCACTGACAGCTGCACGCGCCAGACTTTACTGTACTTTGCATTCAACGCCCTCGCCATGCCTAAGCTGTCACTTTGACAGCTCCACGACCAAACGCCACAGAGTCGAACGTGTGAGATGTTTATCATATGGGGTGCCAGATTCTTGGAACGCTGCTCACATTTCATCGGATAACCAGCTTGTCGAGATTTACGAAATCGAGCTGATTATGCGCTTGTGATTGGCACAGGATCAGGAACAGGCTCTGCGACCTGGTCGCGTGTCAAAGGGTGGCTTCTGTTTACCTTTTGCCTTTTCAATGCTCGCAAGCTGTCGGACAATACAACTTAGATAATGTGAACTCCTAGGGCAGCGACTGAGATAAGGGCGGGGGTTGTTATGCGCAGCGCTTAGCTCTTGTTCTACATTCTGAATTCGGGTAGGGGAAATGCATAAATCAGCTTGACTCCCTTCAATTTGATTTTAATTTACGCGTACCTTGCGCTGGAATCATTTGAGATAAGCCCAGCCAATATCAGGTTAACAATATTTTTTGTGAACGGAAATTGATTTTCATGAGAAATAAAATGGAAAAGAGTTCAAAAAAATTAATTTAATTAAAATTTAATTTAAATTTTGTTTTATTTTTAATGATATTTATCTAAAACAAATATTTAAAATAAATAGGTTTTATTTTTCTACTAGAACACTTATTTTAAATCTGCAATACGTACAATTAATGTTAAAAATAATGAAAAGTTAAGTTAATCAATTATTTAATGATTTGTTATATAAACCTAAAGATAAAAAGAGTAAGATTTCAACCACACCATTAAAAATTCAGTTCAGGTACGGGCTTAAATTACTTTGAAACATTTCCAAAATTACCCAAATTTTTTCAAGAATAATTTATAATTGTTAATAAATAAATAGATTAATATTTATATTACCTTAAATTAATTAGATTATATATAAATGTTAATTAAAAATAAATACTTAACTTAACTTAACTTACTTTATATACAGTAAAAAATATGGTTCAATTTTACTTTGATTTGGTTTGGTGTTTCATTTTCTAAACTTTTTTCAACTGTCTTACATTCTGCTCTCTCTTCTTGGCTTTCACTCCTATTGACACCATTTTCAATGTTATATTTATAGAAAATGGTATGAAATCAATATTACCAGGCTAAGCACTAGATTTGGTTTTAGATATGCAATCTCCCTTGTTAGAAATTCGATACAAAGTTCGATACCGCCAACTGTATTTTCGTAAGCTGTTACCCAAAAATATTTCAACATGCATCATATTGCAACCATTCACAGAGTGTGAAAGACTAATTGATATAATTTTTTAAACAGAACAAGAGAAACACTTATGACACTTATGACGGGGAGATCTGATTTCCGCTTATTGTTGTTGTATTTTGTGTGTTTCGTACGCACGAATCGGAAAATCTTAAAAATGGCATTTGATGCGCCTGTGTTTTGCCCCTGGGAAGAAGTGAGGGCTTGATTTGGATAGGGGTGGTACACTTGGTGGTGACTCACATGCGGTTGATGTGTTCTTGCCTGCTGATTGAACTAATTGACACATGTGTACAAGAAACCGTCTAGAATCGATTGGGGAGTTTCGTAATACGACCCATGATTGGACACAAGCTTTAAGATTTACTTGAACATAAAAAAGGAAAGTTCAACCAGAGTCTTCATTGTGAGTATGTGGCCCCAGTGTAATGCGATATGTCAACAGAGTCGAGAGGTCGTTGCAAATTTAAAGAAGCAAAGAAACTTTGGCGAAAAAGTAAAAGTACCGAAGGTCAACATCATCAAAATGTCTGGCTAAACTTGCGGGCAGAACAAGCATATACACACATGCTACATGTCACATGCCACACATACCCTGGAGCTGCTCAAGAAGCTGCTGTTGCTGCTGCGTGGCCGAAGGCCGAAGATGCTGCCGTTGTCTCGCAGTGAAAATGATAATGTTAAAGTTTTACAACTTAAGTCGTCAAAGTCAAACACACTCTAGGGAAATTACAAACACATTCATGACAAGGATGTGAGTCTATTCCCGTTCCCGTTCCCGTCCCCGTTTCTGGTGCTACTGTTACTGCTACTGCTACTGTTACTGCTGCTCCTTCGCCTGACCCAGGCAAGCTCGGCAGGTCAAGAACTGAGGGTGGTCGTTGCTCTTGTGTGATGAAATACGCTTGTACAAAGTTTACCTGCTCAAATCTTAAGCTCTCTACTCGTATCTGTGGCTGTTGCTCTTGTTATTCTTCGAACGCTTGTTGTTAGTGTTCTGACTACTCGTGTACTCTTTTATGCGTTTACAGTGCTTCGGGGTGGTATTAGTGTAAAGCTCGTCCAGGCGCCAATTTGGCTGCCTCAACTTTTCAGATGCTCCACAAACAACAACAGGGACATAGCCGACCCGCTTGTACTGCTCACCCATTAGCATAAATAAACGCTCTAAGTACGCTCCATAAAGGTGTAAATGCTTCGTATTATTAGCCATAGACAGCTAAGGCCGAAGAGGGGCAGGGGAGAGGGCTTTCTCAGTAACCGCCAATGGCATTAGCTGGGGGACTTTTGCTAGCGCTAAAATTTTATGCTTCTTTAACACATAAAATTTGCTCTCAAGTATTTCATAAAATTTTGTTACGCATCAAAATGAGTTGCATTCCAGGGATGGACTTGACTTTTGTTGTCTCATGAAATGAAATTTTATTAAATGACTGCCAACTTTGGCTACTTAACTTAGCTGTGAAATTAGTTCGCCGTGCGGGGGTGTCTTAAAGTAAACTAACCTTGACAAAGACGTTCAGCTTTAAATGATTACAATGATAAGTGAGAGAGAATAAAAGTTTGCCTAGTGTGGGAAAAAGATTACATTCAAATTTAATAATTAAACCCTGTACTTAAAAAAGTACAAAAGGATCTATTAAGTTTGTGCAACTCAGAAATGTATGTAACAGGCAGAAGAAGGTGTGGCTGAACCCCCAAAAAGTATATTTGTATGTATGTTCTAGATCAGGACGACGAGCTGATTTGATACAGCTATGTCAGTCTGTCCGTCTGTATTTTGGAGTCTGCCACGTCTTCTTCTGCCTGTTACATACATTTCTGAGTTACACAAACTTAATAGACCCTTTTATACTATTATGAGGTACAGGGTCTGAAAAGGGGGCTTAAAACAAATTGAGCAGAATTGTTTACAATGTAAGTTAATTATAGTAGTTCTGAACTATATGTGTGGTAGAATAATAAATGCTTGTTTAAAATGGTTTTCCGTTTGTTTTTAAATAAATTCTGTTTGATAAAGCCAACTTTTCTTTGGCAAAATGAAACTTGTATGAATATTATTACATCATATAAGTGTTCAGTTCCGTTTGTCTGTAAGACCACGCCGCTAGAAACTGTAGGAGCTAGAGAAATCAAATTTGGCATGTCATATATATACATATATCTTGGTTGGTCAGGTCGCTATTTCGGATGTTTGCAAACATCTGAATCACTGATTTTAGAATTATTACTGCCAAACTGTATTGTGTATTATACGTCACTAACTTACAGAAATAGTAGTAAACTTTAAAGATAATTGAAGAAATATTAAAAAATGCGTACGCAATATTATCCATAATGTTCTATAAAATCTATAAAAATTTAAAAAGCAATAGCTAGCTTTTATCAGTGAAATTTAAGCAATAATTTCAGCCTGTGCGCCTCCAGACAGTTGCCATAAACAGTGCAGGTCCCTATCAGATACCCTGAACAAAAATAAATGAAAAAGAGTAAAAGTAAAATAATACTCTCATTAAAATGCGCAAACGTTCTGTTTATGCACCAAAATTGCGTTCTGCGCTCTGAGTTCTGGCACCATTTCAAATTGAAAGCTCTATTCATTTCGGGTGCTAAATGCAGAGCCTTTCTTTATTCATTTTATGCCCACGTTTATTGTTTTCCAAGTCATTCTCGGCATCTTATCAATTTGACTCAGAGGCACTGGGTGCTGGAGTCCTCGTTCTGGTCGTGGCTATAAAAGAGTAACCATTGTTTCCGTTCGCCTGTCATTGATAATGAAGACACCAGTAACATTGTCTTTGGGGAACGCCTCCCCTATTTCCCTAACTCAGCGGGGCTGGCACACTTCAACCTCAACTGGGCTGCCATGGAACGTGACTCTCTTATCAATGCGACTTACTTTATTTTCAAGACAGCCAGCTACCAGCTAGCAGCTGCCAGCCTGCCCTATCGCAGCGGCAATTAAAATTTGTAGCTATTGGTAAATGGCGTCTACAATACAGTGGGGAGTTGGAATTCGAATTCGATTTCGTTTGCGCATCGTTTGCAAATCATCTCACAATTGCCCAAAATGGGGATGACTGCAGGGCAACTACTTTCTGTGTGCACCCACTCTCGATTCTATTATATCTCAACTTGTGCGCCTATGCCCCCACCTCGGAATCTCCGTCTCTATTCCACATTGTGGCCTCATTTTTTACAGTGACAGTGAAATGGGCGTTAATTGCGGGGGTTTGGTTAAGCTTAAGATAAGCGAGCGTGATTTTTCTATGAATTTTGCGCCCAGCGGCACGAAACGCACTTCCCTTCCATTCGGGGATGTTTAGGGGGGAAATTTTGACTTTACTTCTTATACAAAAGTTACACGAGGCACACAATTCATATTTTCTACGTTCTTTTTTTCATCTTGAATCATTCAAATGAGTTTTCCCATTTGGGGCGTGCAACCGTGGCAGTGCAGCGATAAGAGCTCGAAGGGCGGCAGGTCAAAGTATATTTTTTGAATTGGTAAAACGTGCAGCAAATGGCTTAATTACAGATGAAGAGTCAACTTTGATCTTGACTTTCCATAGAAGAGCCAAAATCCTCATGATGCGAACAAATCTGAACTTTAAATTGAGGAAAATATTTGTAAAAAATGAACATTGGAAAATATACCTATAATGTATGACAACAAAGCCAAATTTATAAAAAAATTAGATGTATAAGGTGTCGATTATAGAGTATATGTATGTAAGTAAGTCAAAAATCGCCGATAAATCGCTCAAATCCATTGTGTACTGGGAGAAATATCTATACATATAATAACGGTATACAGAATTAATTTTAAGTAATAAAAATTCCTTTTAAATAATATGTATTACTGTGCTGTATTATAATTTGAATCTAAAAATCGAACGGAGGTAATTTGGATTTATTGGAACGAAACAGCATTTGTAACTGCTATTAATAAAAAAGTCGGAAAGCTACAGTCGGATTCAACCGACAGTAGGAGACCATGTACTTTCCTTTCCACACACACACGCATACACACATATCGTAAAGTCACACGAAACCACGCATACGCACGCGAAAATACGAAAATATGAGAAATTCAGAACATTAGAAAATTGGAATATGAGTGAATGAGATTGTGAGAAATTGTGAATAAGAGAAATTAAGAAAATAAGAACATGAGAAAGAGACATGAGAAAATGAAAATATAAGACTATAAGAAAATGAGTGAATGAAAGTATAAGAATTTGAGCGAATTAAAAATAAGATATTGAGAATATGTGAATATGAGAACATTAAAAAATAAAATAATCGGAATATGAGAAAATAAAAATATGATAATATAAATTTTGATATTGATTGATTACTTTATACATTTCGTCGATTATCATCCAAACGACATTTTAAAAATTTTAACATTCCTAATCTTGTTACAGGCAATTTCAGTCTGTTAGCATTATTATGAAAACCATTTCTTTCGTTGTTTATGGCCTTTGACAGCTCCATGCATCATGAATTTAAATTTAGAGAACAATTAATTTTTTTTCTATATTCTTGTTTGTCTCTCTTCATGAACTAAACATAACATAAAATATAAACTTGTTTTACTGCATTTTTCATTATTCTTGTTTTCTTCTTTTCATGAACTAACGGCTCTCACCTTCACCTCACCACCCAAGTCATATGTGGGCGCGTAAACTGTCCGCCCACCTGTATTTAAATGCGCATATTTCACAGTAAACATGGCTTGACAACATGCCTGGCTTTTTCGCATGGTCTAAATATGTAAACAAATAGTTTTGGCAATTGCCAAGTGGGGCATGTCAGGGCTCTTTCCACATCATACTCACATGCAGGTCAGGTCAGGTCAGGGCGAGTCGAGGCGAGCTCTCCAACGACTGGCAGCATGTTGTGGTATGCGGTTGTGCAACAAACTTTTGCTACATGCAGCGAACCAGACGACTTGCCTCGCCTCGCCTAGCCTCGCCTCCGTTGGTCTCTGCCTTTGTTTGGTTGGTTGGCTAAATAAACGAGGCCTTAAATCGAACTTTGTACACGGCTGGGGTCGTTCTGCATTGTTCTTTTTGGGATCGGTGAGGAAGAAAGGGGAGAATCACAGGCTGTGTGCAGGCAGGTGTATAGTCCCGTTTGAGGTTAACATAATTTAAGCCGCCTGGCAGTCTGTGAGCTTGGCTAACTGCCTGGCCATTTAACATGTTGCCAACATGCGTGGCAATTTTGCAAATTATAAATTTTCCACCTGCGCAATATGCTGCGAGCATAACTGTTGTTTAAACTTTTAAGCGCATACACTTCCTGTACTCAACAACAACAACAGAAGCTACAACGACAACAATCCGACATTTGATCGCTGTTTCCGGAATTGTTCATGCGCTCCAGTTGTTGCTCGATTCACGATTTGACTTGGCCTCTGTCAGTAGAAATTAAGTCGACACCATACATGTCTGCAGATAGTTGACACACACACACACGCACACACACACAAAATTCTAGCAACACTCCTGTTTCCTGCAACATATGCGGCCCGCAAATCAAATAGTTTGCATCACTTTTCCATGTACAACACGGCGTATGACGCATGTTCAGCAAAAATGTTTGGCAAAACTTGGCATATAATAGTGCTCCACTGTGATATTGTGCATTGTTTCCACTCTCTTTAAAGAAAGTCATAAATGAGCAAAGATATTAGTAATGGTCAATAAAGGGAGTAAAATAAATTCAGTAGAAAGCCAAACGATGTCGTTCGTGATTTAACATTTCAGTATAAGAATGTTATATGTATTTAATAAGGAGACATTGAAAATCGCTGTAAAGTAAAGTTGTAGTTTACGATTTGAAACACAGAGGTTGAATTTCGGCCCGTTTATTTAAACAAAAATTTAATTCTTAAAATAGTACTTATTATCTATGCAAGCTAAGATTCACAGAGGCCTTAAACATAACATATACAGCCAGATTGCTTCTCATTAATCTTCCGTCCCTTTATCGTAGAACTGTTCTTGGAGTTACCTTTCTCCATAAATTATTTGAAATTTTCTATCCCACTCAGACCTCTTAGACACTTCTTACCGCTCTCTGTTTCTATTTACAGATCAGATTGCCCTATGCACAATAGTTTTAGGGTTTCATGCTCTAATTAAACCAAGATTTATTACTTAATATTAGTAGAACAAGGGGAAGACCCTTTCTTAAATTCTCACTTCTTAATCATCTTCGTAGTGCAACTAACTTCGCCAACTAATCCTTAACTATCCTGTTTGCATAATTATCCGTATTTTCCCGCACTTTCATTTCTTCTTTATTTTGCGATCCCTTATTAACATAACAAATTAAGTTGTCTAATCTAATCTTACTAACTACTAACGTTGGTCTGATTGGGTTTTTCTGGGTTTTCCCCAATCCATGCAGCAAATGCTGGACCAATCATATTTAATCTTTTTTTAGTGCCCAGAATATTAATTTTAATTTCGTTCACTTTGAATTCTTATTTTTTAAATTTTATGCTTCAATAATTTTAATATTTTATTTTAAAAATTTAATTTTTAATTTTTAATTTTATTTTAATTTTTACATCAACTGCACTTAGTTGATATTATATACATAAATAAATAAACAAATATCCTTTGCATAACTATCCGTATTTTCCCGCATTTCTTTTTAGAGATCCCCTATTATCTTTTAACATTACAAATTAAGTTACCAAATCTTGGTCTGATTGGGTTTTTCTGGGTTTTCCCCAATCCATGCACCAAATCCTGGACCATTCATTTTATATTTTTTTCTTTTAGTGTCCAGACTTTCAATTTAATTTTTCCTTTCAAATTTTTTATTTTTAAACTTTAGACTTATATAATTAACTTATATATATATCATAATTTAATAATCTAATTTTAGTTTAATTTTAAATATTTAGACCCTATACGTTAAAAATGTACAAAAGGTTCTATTAGCTTTGTGCAACTCAGAAATGTATGTAACAGGCAGAAGGAGGCGTGGTAGACCCCATAAATTAAATATATATTCTTGATCAGGACGACGAGCTAAGTCGATATTTGTCTCTCTGTCTGTCCGTCTGTCTGTATGAACGTCTAGATCTCGGAAACTATAAGAGCTAGAGACTTGATAGGTTCGTGTATTATATAGGCAGCTCAAGTTTATGTCTAATGTTCGATATGTTATCCCCCTCCCCCTTAAAATTTAAATATTCTTAGCAAGTACAGTTTTTGTTTCGTTGTATCCATTCTTTGCATGATTAAAGTTTGAGATGCATTGAGTGTATAATTTGTAGCCTGATCGGATAATAATCAATTTTGTATACTAGCTATTGGGCAGGGGTAAGGGGAAGCCAAGTTATACGCGACCGCTAGGGCGTATGCGTGATTTTGGATTGCGGGCATTTATGTATGTGTGCGTAAAGGTTATTGTTTGTATTTGCGCGTATATTTAAATGTATACGTGTATGTGTGTATAAGTGTATATGTGTATGTATAGTATATGATGCTTCTGTTATCGACACCTAAGGCAAAACACAATATAGAGACTTTTACTGTCGGTTGCGTCCGACTGTAGCTTTCCCTCTTTTATTAGACCCTGTACTTTAAAAAAGTACAAAAGGTTCTATTAAGATTGTGCAAGCCCGAAATGTATGTAACTGGCAGAAGGAGGCGTGGCAGACCCCACAAAGAATATATATTCTTGATCAGGACGACGAGCTGAGTCGATCTAGCCATGTCCGTCTGCCCCTCCGTCCGTCCGTCTGTCCGTCTGTCCGTCCGTCTGTCCGTCTGTATGAACACCTAGATCTCGGAAACTGTAGAAGCTAGAGACATCATATTTGGCAATTAGATGCCCCTATAGTGCAAGCAGATCAAGTTTTAAATTTTTGATACCTGCCCCCCTCACCCAAAAACCGCGAAAAACCACACCAGCCACAATTATAAATATAGAAGCTTTGGAGCACTATAATCTTATGATAACCTTTATCAGTGCTGAGAATTTTGGCCCAATCGGATAATAAACACCGGAGATATTCAAGATTAAAGTTTCCGTACTAGGCAAGGAGGAGCAGCGAGCATGCACATAATGCATGTACATAAGTGTGTATGCGTGGTTGCGTCTGACCTTGCGATGTTCGTGTGTGTGTGTGTGCATTGTTAGCCTTACCTGCTGCAAAGAAAAGTACAGGGTCTCCTACTGTCGGTTGCATCCGACTGTAGCTTTCCGAGTTTTTTAGATTGAATATGTATAAATTTTGCACTTTTAAAAAAAAACAAAAAATGTTTGTGTGTTAATTATTACCGATTGTGGACTTTCGGTGCTGGGCCAATACATATTTATTCCGAAAATCTGCAAAACTAAATCTCTTTTTGTGTCTACGTCGCAGTTACCTAACGGTATTAATCCCCTGTTAAAATTTCGTAGCCACCGCTTCTTTAGATGCTAATCACACCACATCTTGCTGTTTCGGCCCACTGTAGCTTTCAGGATTTTATTAAATAAAAACCGATTCGGCTCCGTAGTTAATTTAAAAGTATTAAATCGATAAACTTTTGTTGGATTCCCTGGTAGTATGTCAAATTATTCTCTTCAAAAACTTCACTCTTTTTTTGTTTTAAGTTGAAATAGTTCATATCATACATTATGTTTTAACATGTTTAAGGCACAAGGAAAATCCGAAAGTTACATGCCTGTTCCTTGTGTGTGCATTTATTTTATGGTCATGTTTAAATTTAGTCCAGTTAAAATCGCAATCCCAGTTGCATTTTATCGTCTTTATAAGGGAATTCACTCACATTTAATGAAATGTAAAATGTTGAAGTGAAAATTACTGAGAATAATGTCCGTCAGTGTGTAGGTTACTCGCATTCGACTAAAAATTGAAAATGGCAGCAATGTGCGTAAGAGCAAATTAAATATTGTATCTGTAAAATAAATCTGATACATACACATATCGAAGCCAAAGTGCAGAGGATAACAAAGACGAGTCGCAGGACATTGAGTTCAGGTGAGTAAAGGATGCTTCTGTCTACGGATTGCATGAACAACGTTGCAGAAAAATATAAACAATATGCAAAACAAGCTGAAGATGTTCAACTGAATGAATACATGCTGGTATTCCACCCCACAAACAAATATCAAGTATACGCACTCTGAACCGGCTTTAGTTACATGACTTTTCAAACGTTTGGGAGTGAAATTTGTAACAAGGTCAACAATTTGAAACATGTTGCCATCAATTTAACATCAAATGGCCATAAATCTTTGCCGTCGTATTAAACATGCAACGCATTTTCCATAAAATATTGAGTAAAGCTGCTAAATAAATATTTAATATACATAAGCGACATAAACATCAACAATAACAGAAATAAAAGCTGCTGCATGTAAATATTGAATCGATCGGGGGGGCAATAAAAAAAGTAACAGTCTGTCTGTCTTTGCTTCTTCCCCACTCATTCTGCCTGTCACCCACTCTTTCTGTTTGGAAAATGTAAGAACTGAAATTGAGTTTATGTCTCGATTGCGACATCAATTTTCATTAAATAAACGCAACAAAATTAGAACAGTGTCGAGGTCCCTCTTCACTCAGATTGACATTGCATCAATATCAATCAAAAGTCAACAAGCGCAGCTCTATCTATATATGTATTTGTGTATATGTTTGTATGTATGTAAATGTAGTGTGCATACACATTTCTAACTTTATAAGAATATCTGTATACGAGTATGTATATTTCACATTAAAAGCATTTTACTGCTTTTACTTTTGAGTGAAGTTTTCTTTTTTTCGGTTTGAGTGTTTGTCTTTGCCTTCTGTTTGCATTCGTCGTGGCACAAAGACAACGGCATCAAAGTTAAACTGTACATGGCATTCATTAAAAAATCGAAACAGTATTTATCTGTGGGTAGAGCTGCACAGACAGATCGATAACACTAAATAATAAAATCAAACTTTTTCCCAGCGTTTTGATAGAAAACCGATTTGTTGTTCATGGCGCCCCAAACGGTGAAAAATCACATTAATTACGAAAGACTTTTTAGACCCTGTACTTTAAAAAAGTACAAAAGGGTTTATTAAGATTGTGCAATTGACATTTGTGTGTAACAGGCAGAAGGAGGCGTGGCAGACCCCATAAAGCATATATGTTCTTGATCAGGACGATGAGCTGAGTCGATATAGCCCTGTCTGTCTGTCTGTCTGTCTGCTTGTCCGTCTGTCTGTCCGTCTGTCTGTGTGAACACCTAGATCTCGCAAACATAAGAGTTAGAGACTCGATTCTTTTTTTGTTAGGTTCGTGTATTGCATAGGCAGGTGAAGTTTGTGTCTGATGATCAAAATCTCCTCACCCTCCCCCTCAAATTTTCAAAAATATTCTCTTATGATGAAAATAATAACGCCTCCTGGTTATTATATTTGTAGTAATACAGAATGTAGTTTTTATTAAATAATTAACATATTTTGCAAGAGCGTTCAGTCGCTTGCTTCTTAGTTCAACGCGAGAAAAAACGAGAATCAGAGATTACAAAAATTATACGCTAGAGATGCAACGCAAGAAAAAATACAGAGTCGTATTGAAACATCGATAACTATCAACACTCTTCCTCAATATGAACCTGTATGCATTGCCAATTACAATTTTTCAAATCTCAATACATATTTAACATTTTAACAAAATGTGAATGTTTCTGCTTCAGCAGATTCTTTGTAAGAACATCAGCGATCATATCGTTTGTTGCTACATATCTTAATACTATATCGCCTGTCTGGATAACTTCTCGGACGAAATGATGCCTGATGTCAATGTGCTTTGACCTCGCATGGTAAACTGGGTTCTTGGCCAAATTCTGCGCACTTAGATTATCGCCAAACAATACCGTAGATGATCCAGGGTCTCCACAGCCAATCTCGATGATTAATCGCCTCAAATGCAACGCCTCCTTCGTTGCTAATGATAGGGCCATATACTCGGCCTCTGTGCTACTCAAAGCTACGCAGCCCTGCTTTTCCGATTTCCATGAAATCGGCCCGTCTGCCAAGAAGAACACGTACCCAGTGTACGATCTTCGATTGCTTACGTCACCGCCCCAATCTGAATCGACGTAACCTTTTAGCGCCTGGCCACCAGCACAATACTTTAACTTCATGTCTATCGTGCCTGCAAGATACCGCATCACATGCTTCACGGCAGTGACATGTTCGCCATGCGGCTCCTTGTTCCTTTGTGCCAACTTGATGACAGAATGGTAAATGTCTGGCCTCGACGTCAGAGCCAGCCACATTAGTTCACCAATTGCTGACTGATACGCCACTGGTCCTCAATCACGCAATTTTCGTTGGTGCACGCCACTTGGAATCCTGCATCCAATGGCGTTGCTGCTACTCGGCACGACCGCATGTTGTGCCTCTCCAGCATATCCTTAATGTATAGCGACTGGTTCATCGCTATACCACCGATCTCGCCATCTCGTTCTATCTGCATCCTCAGAACCATCTTTAGCTCACCCTTGTCGACGCATTCGAACTTCATAGCAATCCTCGACTTGATTACCAAAAGATCTTCTTTTCTCTGGCATGCTATAAGCCAGTCGTCAACATAAATGAGAATCAGACAAAGATTGCCCTTTATGTCTTGCTTATACAAGCATGGCTCGTTCTTACAAGCAGTGAATCCAATATCGCATAACGCAGCATTCAATTTGGCATTCCATTCTCTTCCTGCTTGTTTTAAACCGTATATCGCCTTATTCAGTCTCAGCACCTGCTGTGGCCGCATGTTGTCGACATGTCCTTCAGGCTGCTTCATGTAGACCACGTCGCTCATCTCACTAATAAGATATGCCGTGCAGACATCCATTTGGTGCAAATACAGTTTCATCTCAGACGCCAGAGCCAATATCAACCGTATCGTTTCGTAACGATATACCGGCGAAAACGTCTCCTGATAATTAACGCCATATTTTTGGGAACACCCCTTAGCCACCAGACGTGCTTTGTAACGCTCCACGTTACCTGAACTGTCCTTCTTGATGGTATATACCCATTTGCAACCGATCGCTTGTTGCCCTTTGGGTAGATCTGTCATTGTCCACGTCCCATTTGCCAACAGCGCTTCATACTCCTTAGCCATGGCTGCCTGCCAATATGAAGCCTGCTTACTCTGCGACACCTCTCGGAAAGACTGAGGTAATGGTAACTCCTTAGTCTGCAGTACGTTCAAAACGTTGTACACCTTCTTCGGACGCCCTGGTTTGCCTGTCCGAACTAATTTTGGTCGTCCTGGACCAATGTGCACGCCTTCCAACTGTGCCTGCTCCTGCTCATTGCCGCACTTATGATCCTCTTGATCATTCAACTGCATATACTCCTGCTCATGCTGCTTTGCCTCTTCCGCGCTAGTATAATCTTCGCTCAGTGTGCCATCGTCGCTGTATTCATCGGAATGCTGCTCATCCTTTACCACATCTGCCAGGGGGATCTTTTCAGCTACATCTGGAGGTTTCATGTAGTCTGCATCATGAGGTTCTTCAAACAAAACATCGCGCTTCTCAACCACGCATCGTTTCTCACTGTCGTACAGCCTGTACGCCTTTGATACCAGAATACCAGCGAGTATCCCACCAAGCGATATTCCTTTCCTTTCGCTTGAAATTTCCTGTGATGTGTTTTGTCTAAGCCTACTGCCTTTGATCCAAAGATGCGCATATCCTTCAAGTTGGGTTTCCTGCCACACCACGCCTCATAAGGCGTCTTGCCAACCAATGCTGCTGTTGGCGATCTGTTTCGTATGTAGCACGCCGCTTGTACTGCCTCCGCCCACATACACTCGTCCATGTTTGCATGTACCAGCAAACTTCTTGCCATCTCGACAAGAGTCCGATTTGCTCTTTCGGCCACGCCATTCTGTTGCGGGCTGTGTGGAACTGTGAGCTGCCGCACAATGCCATGCTGTTTTAAGTACTCATCAAAACGCCTGTTGATGTACTCACGGCCATTGTCGCTCCTCAGAACCTTAACCTTGACCCCAGACTGTCGCTTCGCCATATTTTTAAATTCTACAAACTTGTCAAACACCTCGTCCTTTAACTTGAGAAAGTATGTAAATATGCGCCTGGACATGTCATCGATAAATGTCAAGAAATATACTGAGCCACCAAGGGATCGCACTCCAAAAGGTCCGCATACATCTCCAGCTTAGACTCTGCTCGATGCTCTGCCGCTGCAGGGAACGGTTGCGTGTGAATTTTGCACTTCATACACGTCATACATGTAAGCTTATCCGAAAAATCCACCTGCTCCAAGCCGCACACCATCCTTTGCGTTACCAGATCCTTCAGACTGGAATAATTTAAATGGCCATACCTGTTGTGCCATAAATCTGCACTTCGGTGCGATATGCCATAACACATGTTTGTTTTCCTCTAAACACAAACAACTTATTTTTCTTCTGTGCTCTAAATAATGCTTTGCCATCCCTGCGAAACACAGCTGACTGTCGATCAAACATCACGGTGCAACCGCGCTCGATAGCGCGCGCAACTGATATGAAATTCCCTTTCATATCTGGAACATGCAGCACGCTCTCCAACTTCAACGAACCAAACTCGGTTTGAAGTATGACGTCACCTTTCCCATGCGCCTTGATTACTTTGCCATCCGCCAGAAAAACATCTTCCGTATGTGCGCCGTAGCTTGCAAACATATTGCGCGCGCAACACATATGCGTCGTAGCACCCGAATCCACCAACTCGAACATTCTATATCGGCTGCGTCCAACGCTGCTAGAACTGTAAACGATTGTGCTGGTTCTTGTTGATGCGCCTTTTTCGCCTCATCTTTGCTTTTGTTTTTACTGTCTCTTTTGTAGTGACCACGCTGTCCACAATTGAAGCACTCGACATCCTTCTTGTCTTTCTTCTTGCGCACCGATGTTGGCTTTGACTGTCCATTCCTTGCTTGGAATGCCTGCTGCTCACTGCTGAGACTTTCTTCCGTAATCCTGCGCGAACTTTCACTCAGCAACTTGATCTTCAGCTGCTCCAGAGTTGGTAAACTATCACGCGTTTCCATGGCAATGACGAAATTCTCATATTCCTTTGGCAAGCTTGAAAGTAATATTATCGAAGCTAGCTCATTTCCTAGCTTAATATCCACTTCTCCAAGTTTTTCCACCGTTGAGCAAAATGCGTTCAAATACTCGCACAATCCGTCATCTCCTGCCATCCGCAGTCCAAGCGCAGCTTTTTATATAGCGACACATTCCTCACAGGTCCGCTCGGGTCATGTACATCCTTGAGTTTCCTCCACGCAGTCGCTGCCGTTTGAGAACTCTTAATGTAGCATAGCTGTGATGGCCTCACACTCAATGTGATCATGGCCAATGCCTTCTCATTGTGTGCATCCCAATTGGATGGATTCTCCACAGGCCTCTCATCAGAAATCACTCTCCAGGCCTCCGCGTGAACATAACCTGATAACCTCCTGGTTATTATATTTGTAGTAATACAGAATGTAGTTTTTATTCAATAATTAACATATTTTGCAAGAGCGTTCAGTCGCTTGCTTCTTAGTTCAACGCGGGAAAAAACGAGAATCAGAGATTACAAAAATTATACGCTAGAAATGCAACGCAAGAAAAAATACAGAGTCGTATTGAAACATCGATAACTATCAACATCTTAACTCGCACAGCAGCCACAATTTTGGATTCACTGACTTCCGGGCTTGCACGAACAAACTCTAAAATAAAAAGAATGTATGGTGCTATTTGCACCACAATCGGACCATAAACAAGGAAGTTATAGCAGAAAAGAGAGTCCTATATAATTTTCATTGAAACACTGAGTTATCTCTTTGTATGAACCGTAAGTGAGCAGTAATATGTTTGAATTTAACCGGGAAAGTCTAAAAGCAGAGATTCTTTTATTTAATTTTTGAAATAATTCTTTTTATTTTTTATCAAATTCCTAAATAATTTCTTTTATTTAATTCGTTTCAATTTGGATAAAATAGAGTAATATAATTGTAACAACATGAACGACTTTTAATAAAGAGTAAAACTACTAAGCAGTTCAATTTGCATGTCCCAATTGGAATATAAAGAATATGTACACATGTGTTTACTTTTGCCATCGACAGTTTGCGAATTTTGACTGTGTCGTTATTTTTCAGTTTTATTCAAGTTTTTAACGCAATTATCATTGCAAAGGTTAAATACGATTTTCAGGCGTGATCCGTTAGATAAATTTAATTGTGCGTTATGAAATAGAGTTGTTTTAGTAGTTTTTATAATAGTTACGGCCGCCACGACGGTGCTGTTTATGTGTTAGTGCATTCGCGCGCCCATTTATTGTGAAATAAAATTAATAATAAATAGAAAGTAGTTAAAACAAAGTAGTTGAGTTTCTAAGTGTGCTAACGACTCGTAGGTCCCCAAATGTATTTTGGTGTGTGACCCCATTAGAATTGTAGTGGCCTCCACGTGGTGTTCCCTGGGTACCGATTATCTTCTCAATCGGGAGCAAATTCGAGCGGCGCAAACTTTAATCAACATATGAATAAGTTAATTAAAGACAAAGTACAGGGTCTCCAACTGTCGGTTGCGCCCGACTGTAGCTTTCCGAGTTTTTAAAAAAGTACAAGAGGGCATATTAAGTTTGTGCAAATGACATTTGTGTGTAATAGGCAGAAGGACGTGCGGCAGACCCAACAAAGTATATATACATACATATTCTTGAGCAGAACGACGAGCTGAGTTGATACACCCATCCGTCTGTATGAACACACATATCTAAACTGTAAGAGCTAGAGACATCATATTTGACAGATAGATGCGCCTACAGTGGATGCAACTCAAGTTTGTGTTAGATTTTTGATATCTCCTCCTCCCTCAAAAACCTTGAAAGACCATTGCAGCCACAAATTTTATAGATACAAACTTGTGCTTTAGTAAACGTGCCTTTATCTGTGCTGTGAATTGTGGCCTAATCGGATAATAAATACCGGAGATATTCGAGCTTTGATTTTCTGTACAGGGTCTCTTACTGTCCGTTGCCTCCGACCGTAGCTTTGTATTTTTAGACCCTGTACTTTAAAAAAGTACAAAAGGGTCTATTAAGATTGTGCAAGCCCGAAATGTATGTGACAGGCAGAAGGAGGCGTGGCAGACCCCACAAAGTATATATATTCTTGATCAGGACGACGAGCTGAGTCGATCTAGCCATGTCCGTCTGTCCGTCTGTCTGTCCGTCTGTCTGTCCGTCTGTCTGTCCGTCTGTCTGTCCGTCCGTATGAACACCTAGATCTCGGAAACTGTAAGAGCTAGAGACATCATATTTGGCAGTTAGATGCCCCTATAGCGCAAGCAGATCAAGTTTGTTTTAGATTTTTGATACCTCCCCCCCCTCCCCCAAAAACCGCGAAAAACTGCCACACCCACAATTTTAAACATACTTGTGTTTTGGCATACGATAATCTTATGATAATCTTTATCTGTTCTGTGAATTTCGGCCCAATCGGATAATAAACACCGGAGATATTCAAGATTCAATTCCTTGTACTAGGTAAGGGGGGAGCAGCGCGAGCGTATGTGTGGTTGCGTGTGACTTTGCGATATGTGTGCATGTGTGAGTGTATGTTAGTGTGTGTGTGTGCAAAGGAAAGTACAGGGTCTCCTACTGTCGGTTGAAGCCGACTGTAGCTTTCCGAGTTTTTTTGTCTTAAGATTCGTGGAGGACAGGAGGTATTAAATACCAAATATGATGACTGTGGCATCAATAATAGTTGTTCATACGGACGGGTATACATACGAACTTGGCTATATAACCTCAGTCCGTCGTTCAGACTAAGAATGGACTAATATTCTTTGTGGATTCTGCGATGCCTCTTTCCGCTTTTTAAATACATATATTTTAAAGTTAAAAGTCATTATAATATTTAGTATTTAATATATGTTTACAAATGTTGTGTATTCCTTAGCTTTTATTTAAAAATCAAAGCAGAAAAAACCTTCAAAATAAATTTTTCATATATAGCCCTGTATGCACCATCCCAAAAATTTCGTACGGAAAAATTACAATATATTCCGTGTGTGTGGATTGTATTAGTTTGACATGTGATTGATTGGTAATACTTTTATTTTTAATTGGTAACACTTATTTTAAATAGGTAACACTTATTTAAAATTGGTAACACTTTTTATCAACTGTTGTGCCAAAGTGAAAATATATTGCAATTAAAATGAGCGACGAAGCCTTGGACTTAGCAATGGTAACATTGGTGTACTTTTTAATAAAAAATAAAGAAAAGAATGTTAAAAAGAGGAGGCAGCGTTCGAAATATTGGGTAAACCCATATTGAAAAGAACGAGCAAATAAATAAATAAGTAATACATATTATTATATGTATGTACAAGTGTGAATATTTGTATTTCACTATTTCTAATATCCCAAATACAGGTCTGAGCTTTAACTACATTTATTAATGCAAATTTCTAAATGATATAGGCATTATTTGAATTGCCCCCCGTTTTTTCGTACGGAATAATTGTTCTGATTTATTTCGTGCGAAATGTCAGTTGCTCAATAGCATCCAACACGACCCACACGATGACAATACCTAAAAACTTATCGATATTTCGCTCGTGTTTTTTGTTCAGTGCTGCATACCAAAAATTTCATTTCGGTACGGAAAAAATTCCATGCCTACCCTTTTTGTATGGGAAATGTACAATTTTGGGATGGTGCATACAGGGCTTATATAAATAAATCAGCCCTGTTCCCATTTTCGAATTCGATCAATCGATTTACATTTTGAATAAAATGGGGTTCCAAATTTCCATTCATCGTTTTCGATTAGCTTTATATTTGGTGATTTCGAAATAGATTAGTTCATGTGAAAGTACAATAAACATTTTCACTTCTTGAAAACGATACATCGAATTCGAAAATGGGAACAGGCCTGATTATTTACCCAAATTTAAGTAAAAATAATAACTTTCTCCGTTTTGTATACATTTTATATTTAAACTTGATTTAAGTATGGACTTAATTGTGGTTTATTTGCTTGAAAAAATGTTTATTCAATCATTCAAATAAAACAACATGAAATTCTTTAAACTGCTATCACTCAATCTACATATTGAAATTCTGGGTGTAAGTACTATTTCCACTGCACTCACCACTAGGAACAATTGCACTGCTGACTGACCAAACATTTTTGCGGATCCCTCAGCAATCCGCACACTTAAAATATTTACGCAATCAAAATTAATGCAACTGTCATGTTTCTCTTGCCCGTACTCCTTTACGCCCTCTTATGCACGCCGGGAATGTATTTAGCGTTAAATGCAAATACACTTTAGAATTGTAGCCAACCGCAACAGGAAACTGGGTTCCGCTTCTGCTGCCTGGCACACATATACATATATTCCCGTTGCAATAAACTCCTTTACACTCCTCCACCATCATCATCCTTGGCCGTGGTCTGCGTCATGTTTAAATTTAAACAGTAAAACCAAACTCATTACCAACAACATGAGAGTGTGCTGTACGTCGTTGTCAAATTACCAAAATGTCCTTTTGCGCAATTTTGTGGACATTGGAAATCGCTTTGATTGAACCGCATGCCATGCAGACAAGAACAACAACAGCAACACTACAATGGCCGCACATAAAACAAACAGTGCACATGTCCTGCCAGTGTCCTGGCCACATGCAAATCCACTTGCAATTGCAGCTGTAAATGCGCTCCGCTGCACTTACACGCATCCCAGCTTCAGCTCCAGTCTCTGCCTCAGCCTCAGCTTGTCGTAGGGCTGCGGATGCGAATGCGGATTGGGAATTGGTTTTATGTCGCTTGCGCCCCAATGGAGCTGCATTTTACTGGCCTGCTAATCTCAGAGCGATGCATTCATTGCATTGTGACTCAATGCAAAGTAAAAGCGAAAGCAAATTTGGTCAACTGCAATGCAGGACACAGGAGATACTAGGGACATGCAGTTGGGGTGAAGATGGGAATGGATGTGGCGTAAGGTTTGCCAGTCCAACAAGTTGACTTTGAAAATCAATTAACAACATCAAACAGACACTGCGCACTCTGACATGGACAGCTGTCGGTTCAGGCAACAGCACCATGCACCACGCATCACGCACCACCCAATCACTTCACCCCCACCCGCGTGCCTCAAGTGTGTAAATTGCAACTGTAAATCAAATATGACAACGTAGGCAATGCAAAATTTTGCATGTGTGTCAGTCACATTAATTGTCCGCGCCAAGTGGGCGGACCACATGACCAGGGCACTGCCCGTTGAGCACACGGAATAGTGACTGGGAGCAGGAGAAGGACTGAGGGAGAGGCGTATTTTATTGTTGTGTTAATGAGTGTGCATAGCATCGCCGTGGGCACGAGACACCGTTCGCCCTCCATAGACAATTGCAGTTTGCCGATGTGACAGAAAAATATGTTGCCATAAGGCACATGGCGTTAAATTTAATTAATTAAACATATATACATATAGAAGTTGCTAAAATAATGCAAATTAATTACATATTAATTGCATC
This sequence comes from Liodrosophila aerea, assembly GCA_035045005.1. Classification (NCBI taxonomy): domain Eukaryota; kingdom Metazoa; phylum Arthropoda; class Insecta; order Diptera; family Drosophilidae; genus Liodrosophila; species Liodrosophila aerea. The sequence goes on from JAWNNL010000712.1 coordinate 47,159, forward strand.
AATGATTAATAGTTGTCACAGCGATGTGGAATCACATTTTAAAAAGCTACAGTCGGACGCAACCAACACTAGGAGACCTTGTACTTAGCATCTCAATATAATTTAATTTAAACAAGGCACAAATAAAAAAAAACATAAACAACAAGAACAAAGATGAAAAAAATACAAAAAAAATAAATATAAATTAAACAAGCAAAAACAATAATTAAAAAATGTTTTTGTACTACAGTTGTTTATCCGCAACCATTCTTCTTTAAGACCAACGCTCTACAGAGTAGGCAGAGTATTGAAAATTATGCGTCACTACTTTCCTTCATAACTTCTTTGTTTATGTTCCGATTTAGCTCAAAATCGCACCAATCATTTTAAACATTATATGGTTAGAAAATCATAAATCAGTGAATTTAAAATGGTGAGTGCTATACGAGTTTAAAAAACATTTTTGTAAATTTGAGGGGGAGGGAAGGAGATAAAACACAAACTTAACCTGCTTATGCAATACACGAACCTAACAAAAAAAGAATTAAGTCTCTAGGTCTTATAGTTTGCGAGACACTATTCGCTGTTGAAAACACAATGAGATCATACGATCTAGTCATTTCCACCTGGCCGTGGATTCATCTGTCTGCTTTTATACAACAGTATCTTTGGAGGCTTTAAAATTAGATTCCTCTTTGAGAAGAGTAGAACACTTAACACTAAGTCGCAGAACTATTAACAAAAGGAAATCACGTTTTCAATTTGAAAACTTATAAAATGTATAATACTGACTCTGCTGACTCTGTGGCATCTCAGGCATCAGAAAATATGACAGTTCATTGACCACATGTAAGAGGAAAATATTTGCAACTTTTCTAATTAAACGAGCAAACCACTTTTCTTAAGTAACTTAATCAAGTTGAAGCGACAACAAACAAAAAACATAAACACACAACCAGTAAATTCAGACACAACCAAATAAAATTCTTTACCGCACACAAAACTTATACCGCAATCAACTGCACGGGGAAAGTGCGGGGAAATGTATGATCACGTAGCTGACATAAAATGTATCTTTGAAGTAGAGCCACCCCAAACCACTATCAAGACCCATCAAGAGCATTTTGCATGCATCGAGCATCGAGTGATGAGCATTGAGCATGACGTGATAATTTACTTAACTGCCTACGCCTATTGCCACGCCTCGCCCACCCCACGACAAACTATAAAACTACTGCCAGAAATCAAAGACAAATTTACAAGGGGCGAACATCCCATTTTATGATGTCTAGGCCATAATTATGCGCGATTTGCGATGGAGTTATTTGTGGATGCCATGAAGTCACTAAGTTTATCGGCGAGAATTTTAATGGGAAATTTATGATTGTGCCCAACGGATGAGGGCTTAAATATTTGTACTCCTCCGCTAAAGTTAAGATGTGCCGAATTGCGTATGGTTGCAAATTAGCTCAGATATTGAGGTTTTTAATTGGATTCACATGCTCAATCAAAATCAAAGTGCATATTGAGCCAAATTAAAGATACTGTAATATGTTTAAGCTTTAATTGAGAACACAGCAAAAATAAAAAAAAATGCTTGACAAACAATGTCTGAGCTAAACAGCTAACTGCAATTAAACCCAAACCGCATTATCTTTTACCCTCTGCTCTTATCGCACTGTTTATGTGCTAAGCTCTGTGGAAGAGAGGGTTGGTATACCGACATGTCTGCGGTATGTGGAAACATTTAGCCAGAAGACCTCTGCTTCTTGTACTCCTCTCGTTTTAGTGCAATCTTTTCTGTCCGGCTAGACGCCATTTAGACCAAAGAAAGGCCACAAAGAGCTGAGCTGTCGACTGTTCTGTGGTGATAACTGGGAATTAATTAAACGGCGCGGCGAATTAAATTAAAATGAAATGAACCGCAGGGTCCACAGACTGGCAGAGTTCAAGACTATTAATAATGGCATTAGCTAACGATAAATGTGTAGAATAAGGCTTTTGGCTAACTTTTTAATCAACCCACTCAATCAAATGACTGACAGCTACTATTCCAATCTGTGGCACCGCCTTTCCTTTAACATTTGACGACTGTTTCCGCTCCTGCTTTTCTTGCATTCACTGGGAAAAAGGGGCATAACAATAATAGAGCAAAACAAAAGCGAAAACTCCATGGCAGAAAAACCATGGAGAAGGGAACGGAATGAAACAAAACGAAACAATTGCAACAAATGCAACTCTGGTTGCGACTTTCCACTTCCGCCTGCACTAAAAGTTTAAATTCATTTCCGTTAGGGGCTTAGATTTGTGCACAAAATTAATTAGAAGTTGCACAAGCACGCCGATGACTATAGTCCAGTTATCTTTCAGTTTGAATACCATCCAAAAAAAAAAAAACTGTTTGTTTTACTCCTCTTTTTTCTTACGTTTTATGCTGGCACGTCCTTTCGACTCTAATTTCCTACCATTATTAAGTGCTGAGCCTCATTTTGGCAACTGTGCAAGTTAATCTGCGACAAATTGCTGAACACTTTTGCAGAGATCAGTGATGTAAGTGCTCCTTGAGAGATGACTGTAGCAGCATTCAGTTTGTTTGTACCAAGAATGTGTGTTCCAATTGCAGTTCATGAAGTGCCTTACGTTCACCTGCATTCCCATTCTAAATTCCGCACTCTCTTGTCGGTTTTTAGTGTGCAATTAGTAGCAATTAATTACGATTAAAATTTGATAGGGACGGTTCTCAAGACTTGACTTGGGACGGGACTAATGTGTCGTGTCGGCAGACAAACTTGCCACACAGGTTGCCATTAGCTGACAGAGACAAATGACCTAGAGAACGATGTCAGTATACTGTAGCCGGGAGAGCAGTCAGAAGGTTTCATGAAAGTACAACATACCGTAGTGTGTGAACGATGTTAAAATTGCATTCAAGCTTTCAAACTTATTTAAATGTAGTATTTGAAAATATTTATACTAGTTGTAAAAACGATTCTTCGTACCTAAAGCAGTTTAAAATTGATTTTCCCCTTTCTAAATTCATTACAGGCCTTAAAGATCCAAATTTGGATAGACATACCAGCAAAGGTAAGGCTACAACAATTCATACATTTCTTTTTTGAAACATTTGGCAAATCTTATTTAATTAAGAATGGCCACTTGCAAAATCAAAAATTAATTAAAAACCCACTTAAATACAAATTGTCGAATTAATTACAAACCAAAATTTGTTGCTCCCAGCACAAAGTCAAAGAGAAAAGAGCACTGGAGTAACCCAAACATAACCCACACAGTCTACCACAATAACTATAAATTCTCAGACCCCTGGCAACCGCATGGCAATCCTTTTCCCTAAGACATTAACCAGCAGCCTCTTTAAAACGCAATCAAGCTGAAAATTAATTAAAATTTTAAGCGGGATATGAAAATAATGTGCAGCCCAAAGAAATTACACTGGGAGCGAAATATATACATACACTAACGCCAAAAAAACAAGCCGAACACCTCACTGCAGCGAACACATCAGCCCCTCTACCACTCGTTCCCCTTGCCACTTTAGCTCATTCCAAAGAGAGTTTAATTTAAAACTCACTTGTTACATTTTTAGACGCTGACTTCGTCATCGTCGTAGTCTCAGTCTCAGTCTCAGTCTTAGTTCCGCCTCAGCTTCGGTTCCCGTTAAAGTCCCACTGTCAGTGCTCTGTTGTCGCAGTTGGTAGTCGTCTCGATTTCATTAAAAATGTTTTTATGCTCACATTATCCGTTTACTTTACTTCAGCGTCGACTTCACGTCTCGCTGTTTTAGTGTGCAATTTAATTTGACTATGAAACGGCAGCCGCATCCTTGACACTTTCACTTTTCCACCGCTCACTCCACCGCTCACCGCTCCAGCAAACTGCCCCCTCCTCCACTTGCTAACCCCTTGCCAATGGCTTGTTTTAAGCAGCTTAAGCTTGTCGTTGCTGTTGCTGTTGCTGTTAAAGGGCTCATAATTTCACGCTCAGCGCACACACGCTTCCTGCTCTCACTCATTCCCCAGCTGCACCTGTGTCTTGTGTGCGTGTGTGTGTGTGTGTGTGTGTTTAGCTGTACCTTTGCCCTGTATCTGGCACTCGTTCATGGCCTTTAAGTAAAGAGCTTTCCACTGCGTGTTCAGCCACAATTTTCACCAACATTTTCGCCATGCTTGGTTTGGAGTTTTCCATCTGACTCAGCCGAACAGAACGAAGACATCACTTCAAATCCAATAAACTTAAGTGCGCTGCCGTTGATGTCCCGATTGTACTATACTGATTCTCTAGCTTTGGGCCTGGCTCTGGTTCTGCTCTTGCCCTGTCGCATGACTTGTTGGAGGTGCATGCGATGCAAGCCTTTGTTTATCATGGGTTTTTTACAAAGTGATGGGTACACTAAAGCATAGAGTATAAAGGGAAAAGAAAGTCATACCTGATCAAAACTAACTCAGAATTGTGGCTAACATTTAAAACTGTAACAAGTATGTATCAATGAAATATTTTCGGCTTTATTTGTTTTTTTTGTTTAATTATACATTTACTAGAAAATATTTTCCAACAGAAGGTAGATCCTTTTGACAAACTTCTTTGTGAAATTCGCACTCACACTCCAAATTTTGTTGTCTTTATTACACTTTGATGAATGGTGTGATACGCCTTTGAGTCTAGCGAAAACTTTTACTTGCAGACTAATATCTAGTGAAACGAAAAAGTCTAGCATGACGATTTCATGTGGATATTAGCATTTTCATGTATGGTTATTGGCTTTTAATGGATTGGTCTGCTGAGCTAATGTAATGAAGGGCAGACTCACGACTGCAGAACCTATAAAAAACCTCATAGACCTGTATTTATGCTACAGGCACTTTTATGAACTCTTCTTGCCTATCCGGGACTTGAATGGCAATAGAGAAAGAAAAACTCATCTGCTTGGCATGCACACACTCTGTTCATTTTAATCTCATAAATCAAACGACAACAACAAAGTCGAGTCAGCAACAGGATAACAGGCAGACAGTAGACCGCACATATCATAACATTTAACATATTTCACTTAGGCAAACATTTAATCCTGCAACTTGTCTGGTGTTACGGGTCCTTCACCTGGTCGCCTGCAGACGCTGGTAATATTTTCATTTCCGCTAGAGTTTTATTTTTATTTCTTATTATGCCTTATCAAATAATGAATATCAAATGTAATGCTTATCATTTATTTGCCAAGACGAAACCGAAATGGAATTCGGTTGGGGTTGGCACTTGGGGCTGTCGGTGGGAGATCCAGGCGCCCCAGACCAGGTGGCAACATATTATAATATTTACTTAATTTTCATTTCTAATTTTTTTTTCGTTGGCATGAGGCATATGAAATTGCTACCAGACCTTGGCCATGGACAGATACGAATTGGAGAGAGAAGAAATTGCTGCATAATAAATGAAGCTTATAGCGAAAGTTGTTGTGGGCAAAAGTCAAGTGGTAAGGGAAAAAGGGGGAGGGGGCTGTGAAGCAAGGGTGGCTTCTGATGTTACTTGCAGGTGGCTTAAGCTAGCGTCTAAAGCGATAAGCGTAGTATTTGAATTTTTAATAAAATGAAATGCGAATCCCTCCAAGTTGTGGTTCGGTTTTCTCGTCTGCCTCGTTCTTTGATTCATTTGCCAGTTGTGCAAACGCAGTCACAACAAAAAAATTATTTAAATTCGGTTCGAAGTCGCCGCCATTTTCCTGTCACTGACTGTGAAAACTCACACAGCTTTCCTCAACTTTCTGCTCCCTCCTGCTATGGCCTAGCACATTTCAGCTAATCTTTTGGTCAGCGAACGCTGACACCCACATACCCATTCCCATAGCTCCTCCCTTCTGCCCTTCCCACTCCATACTGGCTACTGTCTTTTGTCTATTCGCTTTTTGAAATTCCAATTTGAATGCCTCGTGGTTTCCTCCACCAGCCCTATTTAGCGACTGTGCCCCCTACATTTGGATGGTGCCAACCAATATTATTTTATTCATGCCATTCGTATTTGTCTTTTTCGCCTTCGTTCGCTGTCGTTTTCTTTATTGTACTTGAAAAATCGTAATTAGAATTGGTAATGTATTCAAATTGACTTTCATTTCCGTTCGCTTGTTTTGCCTTTGCTCCGTTCTTCATCAAGATATTTCGAATTTTGTTGGAATGGTTTATGGGCATCTCCCAACTTGCTATTTGGCTGGCAATCAAGAGCTTTAACTTGACAATTGAACGATAACCGAGATACGATATTATCTGAACATTGAGCTGGTAATCGTTAAAAGTAGAAGATGAAGAGGAATTACCACATTTCATTTGTTTTCAAATAAATATTGATTCAGGCAGACAGCGAGAACAGCCTGATTCCAAGCAGTCAAGGAATTACTATCTCGCTCGTAATGCTAGTATCTATGAGATACTTTTGCTACCATATTTCAAAATCTTTGTTTGCCCAGCCACAGGAAGAAAAAGTTTTTTCGTCGAACAAAAAGTAAGTGAACGTGCGATGGCATTGAAAACAGCCAAAAGAAACCAAACCTAAAGAAATTGAAACGATGGCAAGGGAAACCAAACGAAAAGTAACAGCAGCAAGAAACTGAAACTTTCGCAGGCGAAACCGTAAAGAATTCAACTAATAAAAATCAGGCACTCAAGTGCGAAAAAATCGCGAAAAGCATCATCAAATAATGTGCCACTCAAGCCGAATGCCAAGCGTGGCCAGCCTCTGCCCCAGTCCCAACTCCAAATCTAGCGAAAAGACAAATAGAAAACAAAAGGAAAAAGTAAGTTGAAATAAAACTATGCTACGCTCAGTTGAATGTAAACTTGCGCCTGAGACCGAAACTCCCAAAATAATACAAAATTGCCAAGGAATGCAGCCACACGCCCACCAAAACGGGCCTCCCTTTGGCTATACGTCATCAGGACAAACTTCGATGGGTTAGCCAAAATGCTGAAGCCCTTTCTGTCTCCCTGGAGCAGGGAGTTTAAGGACGCGGATACGGATGCGTTGGCCACATATTTCCGACGCCACGAAAGCGTGCTAGGTATTTTCAGCAGTTAGTTGGAGCGTGTGTGCGTAACGGAAAAGCAATTTTCCTTTGTGTCGTGCTCAGGTTTCAGCTCGGATTGTTTTCGTCGTCGTCTGCATTTGCCGTTTTTCCTGCTACGCGTTGCATTGAGCTGGCAAATTTGTTGCAACAGAAATAAACACTTTATTAAATGCATTGGAAGGAAACTCCTCGTATCGTATTTGTCTTCTCCAAGCGATTTACTCACATGTGTGTGGATAAGCTCTCAGGATAAAAACTTACCAACTTCTTTCTATAAGGCCAAAGTGAATTTGGTGCTAAGCTCAAAAAAAGAAATTCGTCTGTGATTCATAGTAGCTTAAAGTGTGAAATATACTTGGGAAAACTACTACAGTTTAAAAGCAATCGCATAAAGAGCTCGAGTTATGTAGCATAAAGTAGTTATTAACTTGCCAATTAACTTAATCTCTTTCAATATATTTGTGGCCCTACTATAGAGCCTTCTGGTAATAGTGTTTAGCTCTCGAACATGTCACTATGACAAAGCCTAGTTTCTCTAGGCGTCACCTACTCAGCAGCGGGAAGTTTATAGATCTGTTACAACTAAGCAGTGGGTTCTTGTTTAGCTGTACCCTTTTTATGTTGCATGTTCTCAGGAGGACCTTTGCTTGCACCGGCAATGCTGCCAGCTTCATTCTCATATGAAAGATAGCCTGTTTGACTACCACGCCTAAGTTGGTGGCTTGTTTAGTGAATAATATATATCAAAATACCACTGTGCTACTTCATCAGCTTATTTCCAAAAAGCTTTTATGTTTGGAACTACCGATCAACAGCCTAGAAAGCGTCGCGCGTTGATGAAGTAATATATTTTTAGAACCTGTTCTCCAAAAATGTGCAAAAGGGTCTATTATTTTAAGATACGAAAATGTGTTATAAAAAGCCTATAGTAAGTAAATCTTTGTGGCCCAATCGGATAAATAAGCATAGGAGATATCCGAAAATGTTTCATGTTTTATATTACAAGGCGTCTTAGGTGTATTTGTTAGAGTGTGTGTGTACTTTTATATTTGCTGCAAAACAAAGTATAAGGTCTTCTACTATGCAAGTGACTTTAGCTTTCCGAGTTTTTTTTTTAAATTTGTTATGATGATTTATATTATTAAAATCTAATATTTCGAAATTGTAAAATTCTATATACGTTTTCATGTTTCGCTATCGATTTGCAAATTTAGTCACCTCTGTGTATACAAATTATGATTCAAGTATTTATTTACTTTTTGCATTTCCCCCAAAGCAAACAGTCTCAGCTAGCTCATAACCCCACTCCCACTCATATATAATCGAAGGCAGGAATCAAATTATGCTAGAATTGAGATTGATTTTTTATTCAATTTTAATGCGACAAACGAAGGCAGATAAACAGACACCGACACCATCAACTCCGACACACACACACACACACTCACATGTCCTGGTGCCTGACTCCTGTGCCATGAGCCGATGACAACGGATTGGTACGTGGCCCTATATACCCAGTTGCATGGTGCTTCAAATCAGATCCAAACACGTGGCTAAGGCCTCTGTCCGCCCAACTCTGATCGGGTCGGTATCGCTGGTTGGGGAGAAATTACGAGAGAATAACAACACGATGGGACACGAGGGAGCGCCAGTGGATTAGGTCGTTGCCGGCTGTCGTCGCACTCCTTATGGGAAACTTTTTGAATATTACAACATAAATCGATTAGCTTCCAGCAATCTGCATCGCATGTGTGTGTGTGCCCTCTCGTGATGTATGTCGATGTGTGTGTGTGTGTATGTGTTGTCACTGATTGACACTTGAAGCAACATTTTTTGCTCTTCACTTTTTGCTGTTTGCCATCGTCCATTGATATGCGTCTGCCACTTGACTTGTCTCCAGTCAACGTTGGCTCCCAGGCTTCATCTTCAGTCAACTTGCTCCCTCTCTGTCTGTCCGTCTGTTTGTCTGACTCCCTTTCGCACTCAGTTCGTGGTGATGTGGTAGCGTCTCATCAATGGCTCTTCATCAAAATGCTGGCAAATTGGCTTTCAGTTTTGGCCCTCGGCTTGGGCTCAGAGTGTGGCTCTCAGAGTGTGGCATGCATTATGGGCGACGACCTCGATTTCTAGCATAAATTGAAAGGAAATTAAACATTGAATGACTGCAGGGGGAGTAAGCTCATATCTAGTATGGGAAATTGTTATGTGATAATTGTTTTATATCTTGGCTAGTTGGGAATTGCACATTAATAGACAAACTGGGTCAATCACGAGCAATACTTCTCTAATCATGCCAGCAAACATTTGCGCAGTAGATAATCCCCTTTCTGGTACTCAGTAAATTGCATAATAATTTAGTTTAACATCAACTGCAGCTCTTCAATCAATCCCAAAGGTTTTCAGAATTCAGTCAACAAAATGTGCTAAGCAAACAAGGCTGTAACCTCCAGGCAGACGAGCTGCAATTAGCGCACAGAATGAAATATCTATCTAAGGGTTGTTTGAACTTCTGTTTGATTCGCATCTGTAATTTTACTCACATCAAAACCAACGCGTCGCAAATGATATCCAAAGGTGAATCCTCGTATGGCTGACAGACAAATTCAGTGTCTCTGATGTAGCGCTTAGGGAGGGAGACAAGGAGTTATGAGTCGCTGAAATCAATTGTCTTGGCAACAGACAGCAGCACAAATCGCATTGTGCTCACATTCAGTCAATTTTTGTGCTTTAAAGCAAAAGGCAGAAGCCGCAGCAGCCCATTCAGCTTTGTAGTCCAATTAACTAGCGCTCAAACGGAAGCCTTAGCTGAAGGGTTCAGCAGAAAGCAGATCCATTGCAATTCCACCCGTATATCCTTTTTGCTTCCCTGTTTGTAGTTAGTTTTGTGGCGTTACCTGAGCTGTGAATTGAGTTTCATGCTTCGTTGGTCAGCAATTTGTTGTCGCAGCAGTTAGACTTTGACTTCATTTCTATTCCCATTTCCATTTGCATTGCCCTTCACCATTTCATTCAACATTTTCATTTGGACTTTCACTTTGACTTTAAGCTTTAACTGGGCACTGACATACAAATTGTTGACATTATTCCTCTGCCCTCATCATGACAAAGTGCGTCTCTCCATTTGCGTGGGAAACTGGGAAACTTGGTGTACATGTCAGGTTCCCTTCAGCAGCATCCACTGGTCCTATAGCTGCTTGTGATTATTACGCTAATGAATCAAGTGTACTCGCTTGTAACTAATTGATATGAGAAAGTGACATGGCCTTTCCTACATAGCATAGGGTGGAAGTCTGATAACCAAACAGTCCCCAAACAAAGTTCCTGATTGTGCAGTTTTTGTAAATCGCGCGAGTGTGTGTGTGTGTGCGTGTGTGTGTTAGTGAGTTTTTTTACGCTAATTTGTATGAGAATGTTTACCATTTAGCACGAGAATACCTTTTACCCTATTCACAACTGTAGCACAACAATCAACAGCACACAAAATTAAAACCAGAAATAGCCAAAACAACAAACCAAAATCCAATCAAATCAAAGAGTATGTTCAGGGGGAAGATGGATAGAGCGGGGTGGCTATTCCAGAAACTTCATTAGAAATAAAAACAGAATTTTGTTTGCGCCTCCTCATGGCAATTGTCTTTAACTTTTTACGCGTGTAAACTTTACCTAAATGAATTTTCACAAATTTCTCGACTTTCGGGGCGTTTTACGTTTATTTCTGTAGCACATTTTTTGGCATATGACCCTGGGGAATTGAGTGCTTGTTAAGCGACTTTCTTTCAGGTGATGACGATAATGATGATTATGATGAGTTGAGCGAGCTCTTTCGCTGCTTTCGCTGTTGATGACTTGGGTTCCCTGGAGTATTTTGTCAGTAATAAATGTGATTGTTTTCGCCAAAAGGCAACACACCCTCCCTCTTCGACCACTTGCCCTCCTCCTTTCTGCGCTTTACAAACATTATTATATTTATGTTATCTAGCATACACAATTTTGCTTCAACTACAAAAACTTTGCATAAGCCTTGCGATCTGTGCGCTGTGCTGCAATCAATTTCAATTTGAAGCCCTTTACAGCAAAGACAACGTTTTTAATTAATCGTCGGATTACCAGTAGCTGCCCAACGGCCTTAACGTGGTCGCAAGCGTTGCCAGCGGTTTAACCTCTCCAACTCTTGTCCCATCTCTCTTTCCACACAGCTGTGCATTTTTTCATTATCTGCACTCGTGCCATTTATTCTATTTTTGTCGCACAACTCAACTAAACGAGCGACAAATTGCCGGAGTCCATGCCATGAGAATGATGAACTTTTATTGTTCCTGGACCCGGACGCTTAATCCTTTCACGCTTTGTGTCATCAATGCAACGGGCACTGGTCGCCGCACTTCTGATGGGATGGATTTTCCAAGTCTACGAATAGTTTGAATAGTAGAATCATGCCATATGGTTGAAGAAGCACCATGGCAACACACAAAAAAAAGAATTTGTGAAAAAATTCGAAAATCTGGCACTCGTTTTATTCGCATTGTGGTTTGCTATTTTTACGCGCTGCAAAATCTGTTTTGAAAACCAATAAATCCGATTTATTGCCCAATGGCCAGCAGATTCCATCGGTTATATTTTGTTTCTGTCCGTTTCTTCATTTGTTAGTTGTATAATTTTTTGTGTGTGCTATGATCAAGTGTTTTGATTTACAGACAGAATGTAAAGATAGGTTTAAATGCTGCTGGATTATTGGGAATTACCCAGATCCCTTAGCACTCAATAGTTATCTTTGCTAATCATCAAGTCTTTATCGCATTCTCTCCCTTGGGCTAATGCCCATTAGAGCCCAGCACTTCAAGTACTGCAGCTGCCCCCAATTATCATCAAAGTCCATCAGCAATTGCCAAAAGCGAAAGTCATAAATTACAGAAGGTGCTAAAAATCACACATAAACACACACACACACCCACACACGATCATAAAAATTGTTAAAAATAATGACACATTTGCCACATCTCTCCACTGGCTCATCAGCAAGTCTTGGGTATACATAAAGGGCAAGGATGAGCTTTTGGGTCTCTGCCCACTGGACAGTCCAGCAGGACATCATCATCATCGTCATCAGCAGCATGCTCGTGGCTCTCATCAGTCTCGTTAGAGGCGCAAATCTGCGCTGTGGGCGATGTTATTGTAACAATCGACACCCGACGCGTTAAACACACACGAAATGATTGCTACCCAGTGTGGGAGAGGGGCGAGTAGTGGCAGTAACAGGGACATCGACTGAGGCAGGCAGCAGAAGCATTGCCCGTGGCGTTTCGGTTTTGACCACAGTCATTGCTCACACCGGGGTGTTGACAATTCAAACGCAATAATTGCGAATGTGAACCGCACGGAACTCGTTGAAAAAGGTGTGCCATGCCATCCCTTCATCCTGGACCTTCGTCCTTCGACGCGTGTGCGCTGCGCCTCGCCTTTGGCTCGTTATTTCATGTTTGACACAATGTCAACTTTGTAATAAGTTTTGCTTTTCTACTATTCGCATTCGTACGTACGTAAAAAATTTGTTGTTAATGGCAGTTGCAGTTTGCTTTGATCTTGGTTAGGGTAGTTTTAGTACCCTCTGAAACAAGAGACGCAACGCAGTTTCAACGAACCCTCATTCTGCTGCTTGTTGCTGATTTTTGATCCTGTTGCCATTGTGGCCATTGTTCTCTCGCCTTTTGAATTCACTTTTTGTCTGCTGTTAGTATTATTAGCCTGGCAAGAATATCCGCCACCGTGTTCTCGACTATTTTTTGCCGACTATTGTTGAGCATTGCCCAAAGTTGCTTTAATGAGTTGAATATGTCAAATGTCGACCGGTTTCATTTTATTTTGTCGTGAGCACAAATGTAGTCATTAGCATTGGGAAATTACGCAAAATAGTTGAATATATACTATGCAATATTTTACTGAGGAAACTTTTATTAACATTGGAGAAAACTTTCCTTGCTCCCACATAATAATCGCCTAATGTTACTTTTCGTTTAAAGTGTTTTCTAATCCTTGCAGCTGGAAAAGGTATTAGCTTTGGTGTACTCGAACAGATGTTCTCGCATTTGAAATTCACAAAACTAAATGCGATGCGCTGCTGACACGACATCATCATCATACCAAAACAAATCCGCAAATGGCAGTCGAAACTTGCCAAGACAAAGAGGATTCCCGAGTTGCCCAACACCTTGCAGTTCTGCCAATGACAGTTGGCTGTTGTCACCCTTTGGACAGAGCGACAGACTGATAGACTGATAGAAATTCGCACAGCTGAGTGCTGTTAGTGGGCTGAATAATTCCATAGAATGAGACGAGTGCGAATGCAAAGTGCGACAATGCCGCGTCCCAAATGGTAAATGGCTTAGAGGTGAGCCAAGGAAGAACTTGCCGAAGTCTGTTCTCCAGTCTGTCTGTCTGTCTGTCAGTGGTGTCTCTAATGCATGTTGGCATTTACATAATTCCCCAGTCGAGTCGCATCGAGCGGGGCAGTGGTACTTGACTCAAGGCAAGTATCCAGAACCAACACCAAAATGAAAATTAGAAGTAAACCCCAGAACAGCCAAGCCAAATATCAATTACAATCACGCAATCTAACAAAACATGGACTTCGTTTCGCTTGAGGAACGACGGCAGTGGCAGCGGGCACCGGGCACCAAGCAGTGGACAACAACAGGCAAATTAATTGAAATCAATGCAAATGCCAGGCGCGGCGGAGTGAGAGTGTTGGCAACCCTCAAGGGTTGTGTTGTGTTTCGTTCTGGTTTTTCAATTTCTATAGGCAATCGCATTTGTCGGCGCAACTTAATTCCACATCCTCCACGTCCTCTAGTCCCAGGATACCTTCATGCCTATTGTTGTCAAACATGTCAAAGCAATCGCAAACATTTGGTCTGCTTTTAATTTATCAATGCAAGTTGATTCAGTCTTTTATAAATTTCCGCTCTTCCTCTCGCTTGATCTATGGATTCTATTTCGCGGTTTACTGAGCATATGCATCATCAGCCGCAGCAGCAGGCAGATAATAGTGTGTCCTAGCTCAACAGCTCATCCCGCTTTACCATGGCACTCAGCGGTCTCTTTGTTTGTGATAAGTAACTCATTGGGCTGGCGGCGGGCTTAGTGAAATATGTCCTCGTTTTCTTTAAACAGAATTCGAGAAGCCTTCAATGGGTGTCGCAGATTGTTTTAATCGATACTCTTAAACGTATGTCGCAAACTTGCGTACCCAAACTGTAATGGGTTTTAATGCGAATGGTATACGAATCTCATTAACAGATTAAAATAAATGCATAAATAAAGGTATGCATTCTATGTTTCACTCTGTTTTTACGTTAATCATAATAAAACTAAATATCCAAATGAATCGATTAAGTAAAAAACCTGCTTTATTTAAAGACTTTGTTTTCTATCCTACTATTTAATTTTAAATTTAAATAAAGCTTTCAGTGTAGTAGCTTGATTACATTTTGATGTGCTCAATTTAGTTATCGACTTTGGATCTTCAGAGGTCAGTTGTGTGTGTACACAATGCCTATATCCCACACATCAGAGGCCATAAAATCGTTTGGCAACACGCGTCGCGGTTTAAAAACCAATACCAATAAATTTTCACTAGAACGAATTTATTGGTAAATCCCCGGGCTTTATGACAGAACCTGCCATTGTGCCAGCCACAGGCAACAGTAAAAAGTCGCCGATTCAACTCGTTGACGGCGCGGAAATTGGTGGCGCGTCTAAATGTCAATAAAGAGCGCATTTTCTTCGAAGTACATCACAGAAAGTATGCCTTGGCCACAACCAAGGACACACACAATCAGGAGCAATAGACAAGCAAAGGCAATTGCCAACTGAGGCGCGACTCGTTTGGCGACAAAATAATGACATGAAATCGCATAATTTGAACGACAGACGAGCCATGAGTAACCCCAAAAGGTTAGCTAAGGGTTAGACACGAGACCAAAATCAAGAACAGCAACAAAAAGAACAGAAGGAGAGTGAAAGTGGAGGAAGCGTTTTTCAAATTGCCTGATTTAGTAGTCGCCTGGGGGCAAAGAAAGCCAAGGATGGTGTAGAGCATGCTCCAAGGATATGGGCAGTTACTCCCACATGTGGCAGGGACAACTAGCAACAACAAAACAACAAAATAAATATAAAAATGCTTTGGCAATAAAATTTGCGTAAATAGTCCAATTTGCATTGAATGTTGCTTTATTTATGTGACTTACTGCGGCTCCCCTACAAACACCAAAAAGTAAGAAAGGAAACTTTCCTTCCGCGTCCCCAAAAATGAATCACACTTTTGGCCATTGTTACGCTTTTCAATTTTAGCTGTTTATGTTATTGTTGCTGTTCGAAGTGTAAATTTGCCAAATGTTGTTAAAGGAAAAAAAATTATATATGAACATCCCTGGGGCACTGACTGTATAAGGAATTGAAATGGGCAGGCATTTTGCTCCTTTCTCTATTTGGAATTATCAACGGAACATTTTGAAGGACAAATGGTGCATGCTTTATATAAGCAAATGGTTTATCAGTTTGCCTGAAAAATTAAAGCAGAAACGAGTATACGAAACTTTAGTCATGTTTAGGATTCTGGTTTAAGGGCTGCACACATCTGAAACCAAGCCATTTATTTAATTTTTGTATTTGAATTCCAATTGTTCTATTGTTCTGCTGGCATGAACTTTGGCCAGACGAAAGTGCTTCAAAGTTTTACAATCAACGGCAAAATGTAATGAAGCCTAGCAATTAACAATCGGTGCAGCCAATTAACAATTAATAAAAATATGTACAGAGGAGGAAGAAAAGTCGGCTTAAAGTATCTACTTCCTTTTCGAAACTTTTAAGCGCATATTTAACGCGTTTTCCATAAATAAACGCGCTTCATAGTTTATAAATTTGAATATGTAAATTATATGCTGTGTTTTTAGGTCAGCACGCGCAGCAGTTTATCACCAATGCCATTCAATCGATTCGATAACCACGCAACATACATGGTATAAAAGCCCCCACACATACTATAAAGCAACGCATGCATACACTTAATTTTCATTGGCTTCATTAGCCATTTAAATAAAACGATAAAAGTGGGAAAGTGTTTTAATTTCACACGCATAATACACAGCTGAATATCCTACACGAAAATGTGAGGCTAATTATATACACTCGATATACCTGCAATACACTGAGCATAATTATTTGGCAACTGCTAGCAGAGTATCCTGTTCTGTGGAAAATCCGATAGTAGTAGTTTCTTCTAATAAGATAGCCAAATTTTATCATTAAGAAAGATATATAATTTAAATTAGTAATTAAATTATTTAGTGCCAACTAAATGCAGTCGACAGACGAGAATAAAACAGTTTTTCTAAAATTATTTATTAAACAGTTCAAATTAAATTAACAAATTAGTATGTTTCGGCATAAAAAGAAAAAAAAAATAAAAATAAAATTATATAAATTTATATGAAAATAAGTGATACATAGATTCAATAAATATTGAAGCTTAAATTAAATTTGTATGAAATTAATTAATGTAAACTTAAATAATGATAAGTAAATTATGTTTGGTTTTTCTTATTCTTATCTTAATAAATATAAAAAAAAATTTATATCTTTAATATCATTTTCAGGCATGATTTTTGACACTTTTTATGTACAGTGTAGAAATTTAGTTCTATGGCGTTCTTTATTTTGAATTTAAATTGAGACAATTAATCGTGATAACTAATTATCTAATTGCTTAGCAAAACTTACGTGATTTTGTTCATTTCATTTCATTTTAACAATTTGAATTTGAAAATAGCCTAACATAAAATTTGTATATACTCGTATACATATGTAGGTAGACAGAACATTTTACCAAAAATAACGGGGGCTCCTCATTTCCCTTCTAAACGTTAAACAAAAAGTAGAGCTTTAGCAACACATACCCACACACACACACATCACAAGCTTACACTCATGTATATTCACGAATACACACATAGCCCCACGAGAGTTAACTGAGTTATTAGCTCGTTATCTTTCACACTTAATATTTACACAGTTGCTGGCTGAATAGCGGTAAAAGCAGACAACTGATGTTAACAGTTGAAGAGAATCCGAGTACACACCAGTCGAAAATGCACGACTGAATTATGGCTTTGTTACCATATAGATAGAAAACCTACTCATGTTTTATAGGGTATATTATTATATCTGGCTCATAATAATAATAGCTTGTACCACACACAGAGCAAGTTGAGAAGCAAATAATAAAAACAATTAATTAAAAAAATTAAAAAATTAAGTTTAAATGAAATCAATTTAATATTATCCTGAAATCAAAATGGTTAAATAATAATTAATTATTTAAGAAATGGAAAGTGTTAAGTTTTATACTCATTTTAACAATTTTCAGCTGGACTTGATTTAATTGTTGTCGTCTGGGTTTTAGTATGTTTATGTATTGACTGTAATAAAGATCTCATATCTGAACATTTTCATAAATTTGAACTGGAAACAATCTTTTCTATTTCGAAACCAGCCTCTGTACTAAATTTTACCCGTTTTCCTGTCCTCAGTGGATGCAGGGTATAAATAGAGCAGCATGTGCAGAGGGAGAGGAGCAGTTGCTGCTTGTTGCTTAAAATTCAAACAATGTGTTGATGCCTTCACACCAACAAAACATGCATAATTAATATGCAAAAGAAGCAACAATAACAACAACCGCAACCAAAGGAGCAACAACAACCGCATCAGCAGCAGAAAGGAACAACTTTTTGACCGAGCTGGAAAATTGAAAGGGTTACCGAATATTTTCGGGTGCAGAACGAGTGAGGCGGCATTAGGCGACATTTTGCAGCAATTTTTGTACCCTCTTTCTCTCCTCCGGTCTGCTTCTGTGGCTTCATTATTACAGCTTCCGCGTCAACATCATTTCCGCAAACAACAACAGCAACAACAACTAAACAGACACACTCAATGGTTGTTGCTGTTATTGTTATTGCCATGCATAATTCATATGTGAAAAGCAACAATAGGTGGCAAAAGCAAACGAAGCAAAAACATAACCCCAAACCAAGCTCTTGAATGTCAACGCAAATGCTTTAATTGAGGCTCCCCATGCCCCCTTTCCAGCAGCAACAACCCTGCTAGCCTCTCTATACATTTGCATATTTCAATGCATGCAATTAGGCGTATGTGGAATGGGAGTGGGAGTGAGTTGTGGGTTACTTAGCGGTGCGGGTAGTGCCTGGTAAAGCAGTGCTGCTTCCAACTGTCATAAAATGTTAGAAAGTTTAATTTTGTGTTTAAACTCAACGCCTGTACTTTCCCTTCGTAATCTTAAACTTTTGATATTTTTAGAGACAAGTTGGTTTATTATTCATTCCATTTTTCTGGTATTTTAAACTCTTGCAGCAAAATCACGGCATTTTACGGTAAACGGTCTTAGTGGTAATAACACGCTCCAGCAGCAACAATATAACCTGCAACAGCAACAGCAGCAGCAGCTGCAGTCAGCCGCAGACACACGTAACATATACAACAATCCATATAACCCACAACAACAGCAACAACAACAGTCACAACAACAACAACAACAACAACGTACTGCTCACCTGTTTAAGGCACTGGCTGCCTCTGCTGCTGTTGGTGGCAACAACAGCCTGAGCCATCCCTACGATTTCTCCAACTCGTCTTCATCATCGAATGCCAACAATGAGCAGCAAGGATCACTCACATCGGAAGCTGAGAATGCTTTTTTAACTCATAATAACGGTGAGCTTATAGATACCTTTATATTATGATGACGTGCAATTAAAACTTTATTGAGTATTGGCAATATGTAAATCTGAGATACATTTATTTCTTCTTATCGGAAAATTCCTTAGGATGATCAGACACCTTATGGTCACTTTTCGGGATATAATATCCAATATACCTAGCAGCGCTCTACCTTAAGCAGTCACTGAAAACATCAATGTTTAATGATAATGTACTTGTCCTCACAATTGACTTAATACTCATTCACTTGTTTTTTAAATGGAACGCGATTTAAAGAAATAGCTGTCATAATTACGAGATGCTCGAGATGCTCGAATTTATATATACATTTTTAAATTACTGATATTGATCATTTTATCTTTTGTTTAACTGCAAATAAGCTTCAATTGAACTATTGAAAATACTCGCAATACTACCAGAAGTAATAGAAACTTATAAAGGCTATTTTAAATGAAAGAATCTTGATAATTTAATGCCATAAAGTAATTCATAAATTTATGAAGCAAAGCTGAATTTGAATTTCCTCCAACTATAAAATCCATTCTTTACCCATAATTTCTGTATCGTAAGTGTTATGAGCAGTATTCGTGACGGTAAAATATGCCAGCTACAAATTGAATTAAAAGTCGAGCTATGAAAACAACAACAATTTCCGAGATCTTAAGTAATATTTCCTACTGTTGAATAATTTTTTAGCTCAGCTCCTGTAACAAATCAAGGAACACTTGCTCACCAGTCTGTGCTTGGCTCCCAGCTTGCCATAATTTGCACGCAATTTGCATTTCAAGTGGCCAATCCCATACCCAATCCCAATCTCAGCTACCCACTTAATGCTCAAGTTGGCCACTAGCCTCTGCTTAGCTTGGGGTTCTTCCTTATAATTACAGCACAAAAGGTGCTCATAGCTCAGTCGCACACGGCAGAAGACTCAGACTGGGTGCCAGGCACCCAACACGGCGGCAGTAAGTGAAATTTATGTGAGTGTTCATAATTTGTAAAAGCAAACGAATAACTAGCATCAAAATGGAGTAAGAGAAGTAGAGGAGACTGAGACTCTTTCTGGAGTGGAATAGATGCAAATCGGAGTTTGTTTATTTGCAAATTACAGGGTACATCATAGCACAAATTGTGTTGTTTGATTTGATAGTAAAGAACACTTTAATAATAATTTCAAAAGATCTTAAAAAGGTATAACTTATGCCTCAGATTATTCGAAAGATTCTGTTTGAACTGATCTCAATGAAATTATCTTACTGTAATATTAAATTTAGCATACAGTCCTAGTTAAGTTGTCTTTTCTTTGTTAGTCTGTTGCATGCTAAACTATCCACAATGCATTGCACAAACAGCCGACTGTTGCCATGGAGGAAGCTATAAAATGTGGCAAAGTGCAATTGCCGCACAGGACAATGGCAAATGGCAAATGGCGTATGGCAGACGGGCAAACACGCCGCCAGTTATGCAATAAAAATCATTAAAAAATATAAAAATGAAAGCAGCAAGTTAACAAGGCACTCATGATGAAGCCGGGGCAAAAACGAAAGGAATTGAAAATGCTTGGCAGGGAAAGCATCGGGTAACAAGAAAACCTAAACGAGCGCCCAGCGCTATAAACTTAAATCACGATTAAAAGTGTGATTATCCTTGTGGCGCTACAAATCGCCGCTGCAGCTGACAGAAGCGCACAGGCAGCACAGCCAGACAACAGTAACAGGCTCAGACTTCCGCACAGTGTCAGGACCAGGACAGACGGCAGTGTTGTACGGCAGTATGTAGCTTGCTGGCTGCTGTTGTTTATTTTGTTGTTGCAGTTGTCTGATTTTATATCTTTACAACCAGGCGCGGCTGTGGATGACTAGTCAGTGTAGTCTCAATCTCAGTTTCAGTCCATGTTGAGACTCAGAGTCTGGGACAGTGTCCTTCGTGCTGCTGAGGTTGCCTTTGTTGTTAAATTCTCCTCCGTTGTGTTTTGTATTGTTTTGCCTTGTGCAAGGCACAAGCACAACTAGCTATTCTAAGTATGTTCACCCACACCAAACAGTAGGTCGAAGTATCAACAACTAACTATGATATAGTACATACGTGTTAGTTGCGGGCTTTCAAGTTGCTTATTAAAGCTCATTTTACACGAGAAACCTGAACTTAACCGGTCTGTCTTCAATTTTTGAGAATATTAATCGATCAATGGTAATAAAAAGATTCTTAGAAATCCTGACGAACTTCAGGTTTTATACAGCTTTGTATAAGTTTTCAAAGAGCATTGTAATATCCTATGAATACACTTTAGTTTCTCTCCTAGGCTAGTCAATCAATAAAATCAGCTTGTAAGCAATCAAAAGTTAGGCAAAGTTTTCAGCGGATTTCATGCGATTTGGAACCCTTTTATAGATACATTTGCGAATGTAACCTTAGCCTAAAAATAAAACTACAAATAAACAGGAATTAAATCCTTTTACATTGTCCCTTGTTTCAGCTATAATATGGCATTATTAGCACTCGCATTTGAAATAAGTAAAGCGAAATAAAGCCAAATAACCCCTTCACTCTTTCCGTTCTTCGTTCTTCATCCAAAATGTCCATCAATTGTTTTGCCATGGACCCTCCTAAGCTGTCAATTGTGCTACAGATTTTTGCCAATTTTACAAAAACCAAACGAAACCTAGACGATGGGCAAAGGACTTAGGGCGATGGTTTCTGCCTCGATTTCAGTGCAAATACAAACAAAACGAATGCAAATAAACAAGGCGTAGAAGACCTATAAACAAAGGAGCATTCGGTGGTGGACCCTGGTACTCCAGCACACACAGCTTGTCTCCCCACCCTCCGTTTGGCTTATCACAATTGACCCATCACACGAGCGAATGGCTGCCTGCCAGAGTCCCTGTCAGTCTGCCTGTGTCCATCCATTGGTTTTAACCCCCAAATACCGATTCGGGCATTGGACAATTGACTCTCTCGTATTTCTGTGATGAACTTAACTTATGTCAAAATATGCGATAAGTAATCCTTTTTGGCTTCGACAGGCCGCTTCCTGTTATGCCCTGCCATGCCCTGTCCTTTCCAATGGTCAACTGCACTTGTCCATTCCTGGGCCTGTGTAAATATTTTGTTTCTAGTGATAATTTTGTCGGGTTGCGAGGGTGAGCTAGTTGATGGTTGTAGATTTTGTACATTTGTCACGAAATCTAAAACAGAAACTTTATTTATGTTTTCCTTTTTGCAGCCAAAACTCGTAATGAATTGTGACAGCAAGGAAAGAAGGGGAAACGGTCAAGACATCTTTGTTTGTTCTTCATTTGATCGGGAAAGTCGCATGTTGATTTTCTACGTGAGTGAAATAAAACTGATTAACAATTTAGCTCAAATTATGTTCAGTAGATTTAAAAGAAACAGTTTGATACATGCTTTGGCTTAAAATAAATATCCTGATGAGTCAAGTATTTTAAATATATTATTATATTCCAAAGGTCAAATTGATATGTGTGTAAGAACAGTTTTAATAAGAAATTTTTCGTAGTGTACGCCACATTTGATTGTCAAAATGTTATACTTCCGCCTTGCACTCCACGTAAAGACACATCGATCTAACAGTTCTGCCCTCGTCTTATCGACAGCTATCAGCCAGTGATGCCATCAACCTTAGGCAACCCCAAAAATACTATATAAGAATCGCCCTCTGCCTCCCCTCAACTGGTATTTACGCCGAGATTCTCAATTAGGATAATCTTCGAATGACTACGCAAATATTGGCAAAATTCGAAAATTCGCTACGGACATTTTGGTCAATGCATTGGACACGATGAAAGTCAGTGCAGTGCTGGGTCCAGGGTTGCATGTTGCTGATGCTGGTTTGTAGTTCGAACAAACCTTTTACAACTGTTTGTTTTGGCCTGTAAATGTTGCTGTTGCCTCTCCTGGTGTCTCCTGTTTTTTCCTGGCACATAAAATGCTCCGTATTGTCAGACGAAATGCGTCTCTTGGGGGCGGCGTGCATGATTGGGTGGGCATTTGTATATTATGGGGCGTGTGGTGGAGTGGTGGGTCAGCTGCCCTCTATTATATGCACATAAAAATAAATTCCAAGACTTTATTATGCCCATGTACTTGTCATTGTCGATGTGTGTGCAATGGTCTGTGTGTACACAGAGTAAGCTGCAATTGCAATTGTTGTTGTTTTGGTTGTGGGCGTCTGTTGGGGGTAGTCCTTGTAGTGAAGGGCGCGTTCTGTATTTGTTTGTATGCCAGCTGAGTTGTGTGTTTAATTTTTTGCAAATGTTCAATTGAATAACATGCTAACGCTTCATTGAGCTCAATGCGATGAAATGTGCATGACTTTTATTTGGTTAGTCATTGGATAGAGTCGTTGAGTTTCACGTTTATTTCAACAGTTGTTAAAGCACTTTAAATGACTTATTGTCAGCTCACCTCAAAGTAAACTCAATTCAGCTAAAAATCCATTCAACTGCCAAATCAACAAAGTTTAGTGAAGCAAAACCAAACGCCTACAAACAAACAACTCGCTCACTTATCGGCACAAACAAAATGACATTTTGATGCACTAAAAACTTGCCCTGGGCTAAAAATTCGCCAATTCGGCCGCCGACTACCAGGCGCTGACTAAGTAACTGAGAGTGTGCCGCCAACTTGGCAGCCAAGCAAAAGTTTATACGTGGAAAGCCATGGGAGAGGTGAGAACACCGAATATGAAACTATTAAAATACCTAGCAATTCCGATAAAATACATTGTATTAGAAAATTATCATGATACAGATAACGAAACAGCCTTAGCTCGCATTTAAAATTTGTTTGTCCTTTTTATATCTTGATTAAAATTAAGATAAAAATCTGAAATAATTTCTTAAATTTAAATCTTAAGAAAGAGTATTTTACCTTTTTTTTTATTATGTTTCAATACTATGTATTTTTTACTGCCACGCTTCCTTCTGCCTGTTACATACATTTCTGACTTGCACAAATTTAATAGACCCTTTTGTACTTTTTTAAACTACAGGGTCTAAAAAGAGATTTTCAATAAAAGTAGGTCATTAATTCCAATTTATAGATATGAATTTAATTAATAATTTCATGCTACGAGTTTAAAATACCCCTTTACCTACTTTCAAATTGCGCACTATTCGATAAATCAATCAATTTTAAAAGCAGCTAAACTTTTGTAATGCTTGTGGTAGAAGTACAGACAAGAAGTGGGGCTAAGTATTCTACTTAAATTTAATGCAGATCTGCAACTATAATTTGACAATATCAAGTATTGTGTACGCACAACAAAGGGCAGATTTAGCTGAGATACTCAACTCTTCTTCAAAATCACATGACTACATTTTGCTCTTAAGCATTCAGGCACTTGAGCATGTCTTTTGGCCGCTGTCAAGTGGGAAACTGTGGTCAGGCCATTATAACTTCTAAGTCGCTCCATGCTTTTGCTCTTGCTCTTGCTCTTGCTCTTTCACCCCAAACTATCTCTGTCTTTTGCACTCTGCCGTTCAAGTGGCGGTTGGCAAAATTTTTAGCCCTGCCATTTGCTAAATGAAATTCAAACTGACATCGTATCAATTTAAATCAAATGAAGTGCACTTTTTGTTCAGCCGGGCTGCACTCGAAATCTACTACTAAAATATTGAGAGCATGGCACACTGCAAAAGTTCCGGACAGCCAGTTCCAGGCAAGCAGGCCGGAAAGCAATCGAGCGTGTACTTTAAGTGGCATAAACTTTAGCATAGTTTTGCCAAGCCAAAGCCTGTCCACATTTAACTTGCAGTTGACATAGTTTCCAAGCTAGCCTCCATATAGTTCTCTTCCCACGACACGTGCGAATGCCACGTGAAGTTTAAGTTTCAGCCGGAATTAGAGTTAGACTTGTCGTACAGTTCGGCTGTTGCCCAGTTACCAGTTGAGCTGGAGCTCATTACGTGGTCAGCAGCTCAAATGATGTGACAAGTTGTTGACCAAATTAGAATTTTGTGCACAAAAAAAAAAGAAGAAGCAAAACTGTAGGAATTAAGGGGTAATCAGGGGAGAGCAGGGGGCAACAAACGAGCTGGACACCTGAACAATTTACGATCCCCACTTCCAGCCGGAAACGGTGGCAGCAATTTAATGAGCTGCCATTTATATAAAAAGGAGCAAAGTGGCCAAAAGGTAGCCAAATATTTAGCAGCAGTGTGGGGGCTGAGCACAGACACAGACGCAGACTGAACTGAGGGAGTATGAGTGGAAGCGAGTGTGTGGGGGGGGATGAGCACACCTAAGGGTACTTGGGGCACACACTCACATGAATGCTGCTGCTGGGGCTACGAGTACCCGAGTAGCGGGTCTGTGATTCATGCAATTCGCACAGCAGCTGCCCATAAAAATGGCTTAAAATGATCATCATAAACGTTGAGTGAGCAAATATTGCAATAAAAGTAAATGACTGAAGGACGTCGTAAAATATTTATACGTGATGCACATACACACACATCCCTACACACACACACACACACATACTCGTAGGAAAGTCTCATGAATATCATAAAAAGCAGCGAAAAGACCTGCAAAATTAAGGCAACAATTGAGCAAGTCGAGCAAAGAAGTGCTAAGCATGCAGAAAAATAGAAAGTATCAAAAAATTGAAAGAGAAGCGAACAAACAAAATTTGACCCAATGTTGGGAGCTGTTCGTGTGTCATTTTTCTCTCAGTGTGCAGGTGCACAAATTGGGAAACACTCGCTTAATAAAAACATTCTCAACAGGTCAACAAAATTATAGAGTCGGCAGTCAAGTGGAGTTCATTTATAGTCCCGTTTATAGTAGAAATTTTGTTATAAACACAAATTTTATGATAGCTGCAATCAGCACTCATACCAAAGCTCAAACAGGAAAAAAAAGCTGAACCATAAAAAGTCGCCAAAGCGTCGGCTGCCATAAAACTGTTTACAGCAGAGCGCCTACTATTTAGCGAAACGCTATCAATGTATCATTCGAATTGAAAAATCAGCATGTTTGATAGGGCTTTTAAAAATATCACATAAATATTCAACTACAGTTTCGAATAGAGCTAAATTTCCTATAGAATTGGCTGTCTTTTTAAACCAGTTTGAAATTCCAGCGCTTTGACTTTACAGTCACGTTGCCATTTAAGCTCATGCCGCCTGTTATTGCAAGTCGCTTTTCGCATATATTTTCTTTTTTACTTTTGCTATCTCAACCACAGGGGTGTTCTGCTCTTTCAGCTAATGCTCTCTCAGTTACTACCCCTGCTGTGTTCTCACGCCTGTTACTTTGCAGAAGTTTCGTCAAGTTTTGCCACCCCTACAACAGCAGGGGTAGTTAGATAATGTAAAGAAACAGTGGCAGTAATTGTTAGGGGTTGTCTGTGAGATACATTTACAGTTGCTGTTATGAGCAGTAAGTTTTAGCTGTTACTCAGGTTGAACAGCTAACAGTAGGAGTAAGTTTATAGCACACAAGTTTCTCAATAACTGCAAATAATTAACAAATAACAAATTTAAAATACTTAACCATTTACTACATTAATTATTTCGGAACATTAAAATAATACTCCATTCGGCATTAAATGTAAATAGCGGAACAGTGAGTTTATAGCACAGTAGTTTAACAGAGCTCTGAGCAGAGCTTACAGCTAACAGCAAAAAGCTTTCACTCCACACCGTAACAGTCCTTCTGTAGGAGCATCTGCCCCTACCAGCTAACAGAAAGCTTATTGAAGAGCTTTTCCATTAGCACTTTACAGCCCCTAAATCGGAAACTGCAAGTAAGCGAATGGAAGGGACTTACAAAGGTTGTGCTCATTAAAGTCAACAGGCAGCGACGTCGGCGTCAACAGCTGCGTTGCCGTCGTCACACACACACACATACACGCTTACAAGCGCTGCATACTTTTAGGTGCGCTGTTCGCTGCTATTTTAGCTTTTGCATAACTTTTATTGTGTGCGGCAGGCAGGCAGGCAAAGACAGCTGTGCTGCTGCTGTTGCTGTTGGCTGTGCGAATTTTCGGATTTTGGAGAGCGACAACGAGAGCACGCGGAAGTTAAAATCTCGTCTCTGCCAATGCCCGATGCCAATGCCGCAGCCGCTGCTGGCGTCGCCGACTGTTGCTCATCTCCGAGTGTATCAATGCATGTATGAATGTTCGCCTATATGCGTGGCTCTCTGTGTGTATGCGTGTGTGTGTGTGTGTGTGTGTGTGTGCCTGTGTGGCAACTCGTCCAGCGGTGACGATGAAGCTGATGTTGAAATGCGGCCGGTAGTCGCATCGTCGCATCAGGCTAACGCCGCCATAACGCAACGCATTCAATGTGGCAAGCGCAACAATGAGCTGCTGCTGTTGCTGTTGCTGCTATTACTACACTTTGCCATTCTCGCTGTCGTTAGCGTCGTCGTCGTGGTCTTCGTCGTCGCCATCGCCATCGCCATCGTAGTCCTCGTTGCCGTCATCGTCGTCGTCGTCGTCATCGTCGTACTCATCATATTCGTGTGTCGTGTGTGTGTGTATGCAATTTTGCATTAATTTTTGTTGCTGCGACCAAAACTTAACTGCAGTTTAGCGTACATTTTCAAACGACGTGCTTCGAAATGCCGTTCAAAATGGCCAATTGCGTGTGCAAGTGAACCATCAAGTATACGCAACGTATGCTCCTGGCATAAACAATATTCTGGGGCTAAGCCCAAGCAACCAAAAATCGAGACACTTTATTATATTTGGCGCCAAAAACTATGTAATTCCAAGTGCTTCGCCCAACTGTTAGTTAACCTAGCCTACGCAGATCTCGTTGAATCACTCTGAATCCGCAGAACCTCACTTGACAACTTTATTTGCTATTATCTAAAATAAAACCTAATAGCGTGAGTGTGTGCCCCTCTAAATCAGATATCAGAGCTTGACTCTTCCAATTTGGCCACGCTGGGTATGCGCAATATTTACATAAAATAGTTTCAATACACATCAATAATTCCATAAGCTGTGAATTGTTTCAAGCATTTTATGATTGCTGGCAATCAAATTAAGTTAATAATTGGAATTATAAATGTAATTTTTCTAATCATCAGTAACTCAATTCTGTTGTCTTTTGCAACTGAATCGGAGAATATTAAATTTACATATTCAAGCAGTTAAGAGGCGCCTTAAAAACAATTCATAAATCAAATTACGAGCTGACACATAAACAGACACCAAATAAAGATATCATGTATGTTGAGCGTGTGTATGTGTGCGTATGTGTGTGTGTGTGTATCCAATGTGTGAACTAAATCAACAGCCTGAAAGTACTTGCAACTGGTATCTGTAGATGTATCTTCCTATCTGTAGCTGTCACTTAATAAACATTACTTTCAATCATATAAGCAGCCGTAGGCAGTCCACAAATTTTGGAATGGTGCTCTGATAATTTCGCGGTTAAATAAGTCAAAACTCTTGCAACTGAAGTTAAACAGCGAAACTCTCGCAAATAGCCGACAGCCAATGGATTTGGCATATGCGCTAGCGTATCCTAAATTTTAAATTAACAAACAAACAGACAAACAGACGAACAAACATACAAGCTAGCGAAACAAATAAACAAGAGCGTCTGGCGCCAAATGTGTGGCCAAAATAGTGGGCAGTTCGCAGTGGGCGTGTCTCGCTGTCAGTGGCCATATGTGTATGTCTGCTTGCCGTTCACATGTTCGCGTGGAGTGCTAACAAAAATTCAATAATTCGCCGCACAAATACAGCCAATTGCTTCAAATCGAATATTGCCGAAAACTATTCAAACCCAAACACCAAATTGCAATTTGAATGCAGCACCAGTTGCTGTGCTCTTCATAATCTCTGCCACAACCGCAGCAGCAGGAACAACTACAATAACAACTGCAATTACAATTGCCAAACTATCAAGTTTTGAGAAGGACAACTGTAAGTTTAGTGTGTGACTCGCCTATCGGTTCTTGCTCCATGCTGCAACTTAATGTACAATGAAATTGATTGTCCAAAAGGTAAGCTTAGTAATTAAGGTTGTGTTAAGCTAATGACTTATATTTTTACACATTCAGGTCTGTTCCCATTTTCGAATTCGTTCAATCGATTTACTTTTTGAAGAAAATTGGGGTCCAAATTTCAGTTCGGTTTCGATTAGCTTCATATTTGGTCCATTTCAAAATAGATTAGCTTCGTGTGTAAACACAATAAACATTTTCAATTCTTGAAAACGATAGATCGAATTTAGTAAGCCCATTTTTTTCAAAACGTAAATCGATTGAACGAATTCAAAAATGGGAACAGACCTGATTATTATTTTTAGACCCTGTACTTTAAAAAAATACATAAGGATCTATTAAGCTTGTGCAAATGACATTTGTGTGTAACAGGCAGAAAGATGCGTAGCAGACGATTTCCCGTACTACTTAGGCAATGGGGGAGCAGCGCGAACATGCCGTTAATGTATGTACATACACTCTTATATTTGTATATAAGTTAAGTTACATATACACTGTGTTTACCCTCCCCCTCAAATTCGCTAACATATTCTCTGTATGGACGGTTTTGTCTTTCTGTATGGTGCATTTTGCTGCCCGATCGGATCATAAACATCGGAGATATGGGATAATCAATTTTATATACTAGTCATTGGTAAGGGGATGCCACAGTGTGTGCGGCCCCTAGGGCGTATGCGTGATTTGTAATTGCGCGAATATTTGTCAGTATAAGTGAACGTGTGTATGCATATGTGTATGTGTGTGTGTATGTGTGCAGGTATCAAAAATCTAACACAAACTTGATCTGCCTACTTAATTTAAAAAAAATCAGAGATAACCTACGTTGAGGGTTGTAAAATGAGAGCGAAAATATAAAAAAAGTTGAACTAGATTAAATAAGTCCCTATCATGCATAGCCCTAAAAGTAAGTCTCCATTAAGAAGAATTAAATAGAATTCTAAAAATTTAAATCTTTGGAAATAATCAGCCTGTTAAAATACGAGGTCCACGAGGTAAAATGTTACATAAGACCGGTAGCTATGACGGTCTCCAGTTTCGCTGCGGCGGCAATGTCGCAGCTCAGGAGGCTGGAGAGAATAAAACTCAAAGTGTAGATGAAGCAATGCCTTGCGGTCGCCTGAAACTCACCCCGCCCGCTCTACTCACCTATCTATACTATACTACTAGTTTCTATATCTTTTTAGACCCTGTACTTTAAAAAAATACAAAAGGGTCTGTCCAACTCAGAATTGTATGTAACAGGCAGCAGGAGTGGCGGACCCCACAAAGCTGAGTCGATGTAGCAATGTCTGCCTCTCTGTCCGGATAAACACCTAGATCCCGTAAACTACAAGAGCTAAAGCCATCATATTTGGCCGTCCTATAGTGCATGCAGGTAAAGTTTATATTAGATTTTTGTTACCTATATAGTATGTATATGTATGTTTATGTATATATATTTATGTGTATGTTTATATATATGCTGCTGTAAAGGAAAGTACAGGGTCTCCTACTGTCGGCTGCAGGCATCTTAGCTTTGTTTATATATTAATAGTTTCTGGAATTATTTAAAATAAATAATTTTCAAGTGTATAAATTTGTATTTTTAATTTTATTTTTTTTATTTGGAAAATTCCACTATACATTGCCATAAGCTCAACGATAAATATCTTACTTGTTGCACAAATACTTGACACACACCTGCTGATAAGTGGCCACATCAAATGCGTCCTTTTGAAAGGCAAGTTAGCAGAAAGGCTTTTAACGCATTTGCCAGACCACAAAATGAATGCATTTGGCAACCCGTTACATATTAAAGGAATATACGATAAAATGCCTGTGAAGAAACCTCTTCCCAAACATCTTCTTTTTCTGTGAATACTTACACAATGAATTCGTGAAAGCATGCAACAAACAACTAAAGGACCTGTGCTATGATAATCACATTACACTTGCGAACCAATAGCCCGACATACATACATATGTATGTTTATGTATTTAGTGTATGTCTTCAGATAGGTTCTTCAACTGTGTCCAAGTCGTTTTCCTTTTTGCATGCAATTTGCATATTTTCATCTATTGTTTTCTAGTAAAGCCTCATGCCGCACATTATTTATCAATGAGTCTGGCGAGACTGAGGCCCTATTCACTTAACAACGTTGGATACTAAGGGTATTAACAGTAGTTTGTGAGCTCATGTGACAATATACCAAATGCTTATCATATGAGGTTCAATTCCCAGGCTTGTTGACAATGAGTAAGTAGGGCCAAAGCTGATTACTGTTTAAGAAGGATGATGGAGTGATGGAAACTATCGAGTCAGTAGTGCTTTGGGCAAATACATTTTCATTTGTTAAAAATCAGCTAACGAGAATTATAAATTATACGAGTTAATATTATAATGTGTGGTGCATAGAGCATCAGCTCTTCCCTAAGAAGTTTCAATTCTTATTTTGTTATGTGGTATTTTCTCTCTGTTTTACTGTAAATGCTTTGAATTCAATAATAAACGTTGCATGCTTGCAGGCGAGCCTAGGAACGGTGTCTTTTGGAATTTTTCAATGTTATATACATACACGCATGTGTATGTGTGCTATGTATTTATATGTGTGCAGATGCAGAGAATTTGCAGTGTTGTTGTTGTTGGTGCTATATGCTCTACACAACATACAGCAAATGTGTATGCTCGTATGGGTTTGTGTGTGTATCTTTTACATACATTTAAAAAGATGTATTCATACGCACGCCTAGTGGCAGGGCAGGCAGGATAACAGAGCAGGAACCACATGCGATTTGCATAGGGAAAAATATCATCAAGTCGCTGGCGGTTAGTTTGTGTGTGCGTGTGTGTGTGTGTGTGTGGGCGTGTGGTAGTAGAAGTGAGATGTTGAGCTAGTGGTGTCTCTTCTTGTTGCTCGATTCTCCTCGCTTTTGTTTGCTGCTTGCACTATGCTTGCTGTATGCCAACAACAAATGAAAAACCAACGCAAATGTGCTTTGTCTCTCTGTGTGTGTGTGTGTGTGTTACTGCTCAGACGCATACATACGCACGACACAGTTAAATATACATTTGAATTCCGTTTCAAGTTAGCGGCAACTGTGCTACGAAATAAGCCAACAAAATGCTGTAGGGGCAAGGACTATGGCAGAGTGCATGGTGTGCATGAGGGGGAGGAAGCTTGGAAATTATTTTTAAAGGTAAGAAAATATGTAAAAATTTATCCTTTCGCACATTGCTGGCATGTGTGCGCGTATGTGTGAGAGGGGTAGGGGTTGCAAAGATGGGAAATAAAAATTGAAAAGCTGGCAAGGCGTGGCATGGCGGAGGCCAAAGATGCTTACAAAAGGCGCCGTGGAAATAAAATAAAAATGTTAAAATAAAAAGCAGCAGTAGCAGCAGCTGCCTCCAGCAAAGGATTTGCATGCGTGCATGTGTGTGTATGTGTTCAAGCCATTTGCCTTTTTGCCAGGCTCGGGACTCGGCACTCGGCGCTGGCGAGTTCTCCCTGGGGAACTATTGTTCTTATTGTTGCCTTGGATATTTTCTACGCTGTTAAGTTGACGCAAAAGGATCTGAGGATCTGCCTGCAAATGTGTATGGATATGTATGTATGTACATATACATGTATGTGTGGAAAGGTACTAAGTCGGAACAAAGCTCAAAATTATGCAACTTATTTTTTATTTTATTTCCGTTTCTCTTACCGCCTGCTTGCCGCACTTTCTCAGCCCCATCATCATTTCCATCTCGTTCTTTATTTTTCCTGTTTTTCCTTCACTCTTTTTTACATATTTATTGCGTATTATGGGAGAAGTTGAAGTGCTAAGGCATTTGCCTTGAGGTTGTGCCCTGCCAATGCACATAATTAAATTATGTATTTCTTCTTTCAGACGGAATTGAACTGATTATGAAAACGGAATGCGATTTCATTTCATTGCCATTTATTTGAATACACACACTAGTATAAATGTGTACATGCACTTTGTATGAGTGTGCGCATTCATGCAATTCATAATTTTGTAAAGGCATGTAGTTCTTTCTGTCTTCCTTTTATGTATAAAGGACTAAGTAGCCAATTACCAATATTGAGTCGATGATGATGGTGCTATACCGTTTCAATTAAGAGTCTTTTTTGATACTAAAAGGTATTAAAGAGATGACGAAAAGATATAAAGAGGGAAAGCAAGGCATTGCGGCTGGAAAATGCCGTTAAAACACTTCAAAATATCAAATGTGATCTGTTTATTCATTTGGTAATTTCATCTAGTTTTTATGCAAACATTTTGCACAAATGATTAAATATAACTTCATCTTTATAATTAAATTAGAATACAAGTATTTTTTTGGAGTTTCTTTATGGTACATAATTAAACGGCAAGTACTTAGAATATGATTTGAAAGTGAAATTATAAATTGCCCAATGCAATCAGAATGCCATAATAAAAATACAGCATGCTATAAATTCTAAAATATTTCTGAAATTTATCTACATTTCCATATTTGATGTGCAATTTTATACGCAATTGCATTCTCAGCTTTCAACTATAAAATTAATATCTCAAATTCCGAATTACTTTTCTACTTCTTACAGTATAGTGTCCGGCTGAGCATTGCTCTATTATGTAGCTAAAACCCAAATGTCCAAAAATTTAATTAAAATTGCCAAAGTTAATTTTGAAGCAGCAACAACAAAAAATGTTTTCAACAAGAGCTCCAAAAACAACATCAAGTGAAAGAAGCGTAAAATATCCAAATATGCACCACATACATACATATATACATACATATAAGAAAACGAGCAAAAAGCCACAAACTCTGCAATTTTCTAGATTTATTTTCACTTGATGGGCGGGAGTGCTGAAACTTTAGTTTTAGACTTGTGTATTGCGTTTTCAAATGAATTTAACTCAATGTCTCTTCAGCTATACATTCAATGGACTATGGCACACGTGGCTGGTTGTCCGTTTGCCTTCTTACTTTGACACTGCTCTGTATTTCGGTGAAGGTGGAACTTTCTACTTTCTATTCTACACTGCATTCCATTCAAACACCAAGTTTCAACTTTGGATACTCACTGCTTGTTTTCGGTATTTTCAATGCCTGCAAAAGAGTGAAAGGGGCCAACTGCTGCCCATTTCCTCACTAACGGTAGATCAAGTTTGGAATGTATGCAAATTATTAGTGCCAAAGAAATGGCCAAAAGCAAAACTTTTTGACACTTAATGAATTAGCCGCAGCTACATGATGCTACAGGGGAAATGCATGATTGGCTGCTTGCAGTGATGTACCACTTTGCGTATACTTAATATGCGAGAATGTGATTTCTTTGATGTACTGCTAATTGTGATTGGCGTTTACATAGATATGAAATAAATCATGTATGTAACTGTAATCAAAAATTTTAAAAATAATCAAACGTACCCAACTACAAGATACCCTGCATATTCTGTCGCAATTTAGGTGAAATCACTTAAAAATAAAATAGAAACCTCATATGTTAAGCATTGAGCTTAGGCGGTGTTACATCGAAAATTGATCTTTATTTTGGATAAATTTTTTGGTTATCGCGTAAATATGTGAATGATTATTATCGATATGTTAATTAGACCCTGCACTTTAAAAAAGTACTCTGTTTTGTTGTTGTTTTTATTGTTCATACAAATAATAAGTCTTAAATTATTATCGTATTATCACGCATACTGTGGTTTCCCCCCTCCTGCAGCCTAATGCCTAGTTTGCAAATTGAGTATCCCATATCCCCGGTGTTTATTATCCGATTGGGATGCAAATCTCACCATACTTTTAATTCTTCTTAGGCTGTATTTATGTCTTATAGTTTCCGAGATCTCGGTGTTTAAACAGACGGACGAACAGACGGGCAGTCGAACAGACGGACATGGCTATATAGCCTCAGCTCGTCGTCCTGATCAAGAATATATATACTTTGTGGGGTCTGCCACGCCTCCTTTTGCCTGTTACAATCATTTCTGAATTGCACAATCTTAACATACCCTTTTCTAAAGGGTCTAAAAGATGGATTATTCATTACTCCGGTGATTATAATCCGATTGGGCTGCAAATCACACCAGACATTCGATGCATCTCAAAGTTAATTCAAAGGTAAATATAATGAAGAAGTTTGTGAGCTTAAAACTGTACCTGCTGAAAATATTTTTGCGAATTGAATGGGAAGGTAAATGAGATATCAAATTTTAGACATAATCTTGATCTGCTTATCCAAGATACGAACCTAGCAGCGAACCTAATACAAGAATTAAGCCTGTAGCTCTTTTAATCTCCAAGATCTCCGTGTTCATACAGACCTACAGGGTTATATCGATTTAGCTCATGGTCCTGATTAAGAATATTTGTACATTATGGGATCTGCCACGTCAATTGTGTGTACATATTTCAATTGCAAAACCTATTAAAACATAAATGCTTATACCAATACAAAATTACTAGAAACTATGTATTAAAATGTTCTCGTTTTGCAGTGTATATCTGTGCCTTATTCGTTCACCAACACTGTAAATTAGTTTAAGACTATTTCCTGTTCTTTGTTGTTCAACTCAAACGCTAGGTTAGCTGAAAAGTTACAATAATTCAACTGGCTCGCAATCAGGTTCGCATTCATCCTGCTCAAACAACTCCCTGGCTGCTAGTGGAGGAAAACTAACAAAATGTCTTAAGGCAGATTGTGGATGCAGTGCGTGTGTGTATGTGTGTGGGTGTGGGGGGCAATAAAAGACAAAGCGGCGCTTGAGTTACCAAGTAGCTTAGCATGAAGTAGACGACGAATTTGGCATTCGTTCCGTTCGGCCCACTTGGCATATGGTCATGCATATTAACAACCTATTTTTATAATACCAGACAGCACATCCCACTGCTTACCAGAGCACCCCGTCTAACTGACCAGAACGGCTTTTGCAAATGCCCAGTGACCATTAGCATGTCGGGGTATAGGGGTCGGGCCACGGGTCTTTGTAGAGCAAGGGATTGACTGAAGGGGGCGGGAGTAGAGAAATCTTAGCAACTGGCTCATGACTTACTCAAATGCACATTGCTAAAAAGGAAATGGGCTGTGCTCGTCGTCACCCTCACAGCTGAAATTTTGGGCGTTTTGAAATTTCCAACTGAAAGTAGAAATTGAACTCCAAGTTTAACTGCAGCAGCGAAGAGAAGCAAGGTAGCAAAAGCTCAAGTGGCTGGGCATTTCAATTCAATCGTCGCATTTTTTATGCGTTTCCTTTTCCTTTTTAATTTGCTTGTCTTTCTCTCTCCCGTCCTCGATCTCCGTATGATGTCTGTATCTCCATATCCTTCTCATGTATGACTAACATGTTATTTTTCTTTGCTTTGACTTCCGTTTCAGTCGCAGGCAAGTGTGTGTGTGTGAATGTCCTGCGGATGTAATAATTGTCAGCAGCACTTTTGCGTAGTTTGAACGCACCCCACGCAAAAATATTCATCTAGCAGGAAATGCTAAAGTGAATTTTATGCTAACAGCCGCACTTCGTCCTCTCCATTCTCACTGTTCTGACTCCATTACTGACCATATGCAAATCCAAAGTTCAATTGAATTTTTAGTGTTTTTGATGCTTTTTACTCTTGCGTAGTCTGTGGCGTGTTGGCATATGAAATGTAATTGGCCATTCACTTTTGCCCATCTATGATTTATCACAACGAGATCAAGTTCTAGGACCAAAAGTAGTAATTTCAAAAATAAACTACTTACAGATTTAAACGTACTACTACTACCGATTTTCTTTATCAGCTTTAATTAGTTCAACTTTAAACTAAGCAGCTTTGACTCATAACGTTCTTTGTGGCTCTGTTTTTCCAATTACATCACCAATATAGAGCAGCAGAAGCAGCAGCAGCGACTCCTCTGCATCGTACATCGCATTACCGGTTACCAATTACCGGACACACACAGCTATACACTTTACACACCACACACCACACACATGCACACCCACAGACTAGCAAACAAATGAGCGCATTTAAAAACATTAACACGCTGTGCCGTAGCAGCAGCAAAAGCAAAAGCAGCAAGGCTAAGGAGCAGGGGGAGTGACTAGGTGGAAGAGTAAGAGTAATAAAAATGCAAGTATACAAGTGGCATTGGATGTGGGTGGGATGGGGATAAAAATTGCACAACATGACAGCAAAATGCATATTATGCATAATTAACTGTTTATGCGAGTGAGTGACAAGCGAAAGGACATGGCCCAGGCCATGGCGACATGCCAGCGATGGGGCCACTGGGGGAGCCCACGATGAGCTTGCAATGCTGCAGATAATAGTGATAATGATGTGCATAATGATTACATTCGCTGAAAGTGAAACAATACAAAGTCTCACCCACACTAACACGCCCTCTGTCCCTCTGTCTCCTGGTAGTCCCCGGGCCTGCTAATTTAGACGTTGAATGCGGCTGCTGCTGCTGCTTTTAATAATTCACACCCCATAGCAAAAGAAATAAAAAAAATGGTTTGAAACAGAGAATAGCAGCAGAAGATGAGTATGTGGCTGCAACTGGGCGGTTGGCCAGGCGGTCGGGCGGTGGGCGTGACCAGTGCTGGCTTTTGTCATTTGACCGACGTCGCTTTCACTCTGCGCACTGTCAATTTGACATGTTTACCATGTGTCTGGGCCTAGGTCTCTGCTGCCCACCTCTGCCACTGCCATGTTCGTATCTCATATAACAAAAGGCTTGTTAGAGACATGGGGCAAACAAGAAAACTAAGCCCGGACTGTAGTCCGGAACAAGCTGATGAGACACATTTAGTCATTGGGTTTCTGGGCGTCAAGCAAAACTTTTTAGACTGCTCTGATATTTTTGCGGTATTTTCAATTCCCTTCCCACTTCCCCTTTTATATGGTAAAAAGTTCTTTGCCGCAGCGAGACAACGAGGCAGAAGCAGAACCAACATCAGCTGGAAATCAAACAGTTACATACATATGTATATAGCTCTGTCCAATGTGTGTGTGTGTCTGTGTGTGTGTGTCTGTGTGTGTATGTCGATGCGTGTCTGGTTCATGTGTGATGACATGACAGCAGTCATTATTGTCCAGCAATGCGACTTAATAGGTTCATGACTTTGTTAAGCCAGAACAACAAGGGAACTCGAGCTGATAATTCGAGGGGAATAGCCAGAAATCAATATGAAATGCATAGTGCCTTGAATGTTACCTTGATGTATAAAATGAATATTCCATTAAAATTTGGACAAGTAGAGCTTTATCGGTTGGGATGGTATAACATCTTGGTCTACTGTTATGCGTCATCGTTATACCCGATCTTCCTGAGGTCATGTCATTGTCAATCATTTCAAGGTATACTGATAATGTTACTCCGATCACATTTCAATTTCTTAGCTTTAACAAATCTTGACTGAATTACATCATTTCAATTACTTTGTGCCAGCGGATCGGTTCTCTTCAGTAATATCGCGATTCTTAAGTTCTTCTCGATATCTATATAAGAATTTGTTAATCTTCGATGCTAACTTTAAACTAGGAGATCATTGTTGGTCAATAATCCAAATAATGCAGACTCATCTTCTATCTGATTTATTTAAAGATAAGCAAGATGCTAAGGAACTTTTTAATAATTGATTCAATTGATTCATCTATCTATACTCTTGACTTGTTGTTGTCTAAAATCAGAAAATCATAATCAAAAACCCAATAATATTTTGTGAATATTTAGGAAAATTCTCACACCAAAGCAATGTCAGTTTACATCAGTTTTTATGCTCTTCACTTCTCCTATTATCAATACATTATTAAATGAATGATTCCATTCCAATTGTAAATTGTGCATAGCTGCAGTAAACTATTCAATTTCATTCATGTGCAAATATTTTATTAGCCAGACAAAACAGCAGCTCAAACACACATGAAAAGCAGCACGCACACACACACACACACAAATGTAGTAATGGAAAGGCACACACACACACACAGTGTCAGATAGGCAGCCGCAGCAAATTAATTAATAACGCAGCCAACAATGACAATTTTCCGCATGGAAAAGCTGCAAAATGTTGGTTTTACAACAACAACAAAACAAAGACACTAAAGTGCACTAAAGTCAAAATAGAGCAACAACACCACACAGTATGTAGAGCAACTCCATCTGATAATGATCACCTAAAGCTGAGGGCTTTGATGTTGCTGTTAATAAGGTTTTTGTGTCTTTTACATCGATCAACATAATTATATATGTGGCGCCACCTGGCGCCCATCATGCGCAACATAACAACATATGCGTCTGTCTGTCAACTTTTGCTTTTTTGCCGCCATTTTGTTTGACTTGTGCGAGATGTCGTTTCCGCTTGTCCTTCCCTTACGACTCTGCCCCTGCCTCTCTGTATGGCTTTTGTTGTGCTCTGATTATGATTTTGTTGTGTGACAGCCTCACACACAAGCGGGCACACTTCTCTTTGTTGTTATTGTTGCTAAACAACAATGTGATTTCGTTACGCTCTCCCATCTTTCTCCTGGTTTATTTGTGCGTGTGACTCTTCTGTCTGCACATGCCTCATTCTATACGCTTGTAAGTATGCGTGTGTGAGTTGCATTGTGTATGCGTCACAATGAAACGTGGCATACTCACCTGAGTGCCAATACTACGCATGGGAAAATTACCTGAGGCTTGCTTTAGACCAGAGTATACTCGAGGCGGCTCGCTTAAAAGTCCACCTAACACAGCTGAGTGCAACATGCTCGTTTGAGCACCGGATCGACTTACCCCTTAATCGTTAGGCTTCCGAATTGTGTATGATGCCACTTCTGATTCATTTGAACTGAACGACGAACCAACGAGAGAGAATGAGCGAGCTCCATTCAGATGGCGAGTGATGCTTAGACGGTTGAGAGTTGGATAGCCGTACTGACCAATACGACGTTGATTATCATTGATATTTGATTATATTATAAATTTCACAATATGGCGGCTCAATTCTGAGAACAAAACTAGCGCTCCGGCGGGCAACACTATAACGGGACTCTGGCAGGCAGCAGGCAGCAACAATGAACTATTAGTTTATTTGATAAACCCAATAGCATCCAACATAGATATAAACCACAGCCACTTTTTACCACTCAACAATAACACAATTGTAGTTTTATTTTTATATTATACATATTTTATTATTTTCAATAAGCTCTGTCTGTCAATCACGAAATTCAAGAAAAAGGTGAGTTCAAAGTACCGCAAAACGCATTAAGTGGTATTTTTATGTGCACGTGTGTATTACGCTTTTTGCTACACGCAATTTCATCATACATGGCAGGTATGCATTTGGTGTTATCAATATTACCAACTCGATAAATATGCTAACCGCAATTATTTAAATTGCGGGTTTTCCAACAGATTA
The DNA here is from genome assembly GCA_035045005.1 of Liodrosophila aerea. Classification (NCBI taxonomy): domain Eukaryota; kingdom Metazoa; phylum Arthropoda; class Insecta; order Diptera; family Drosophilidae; genus Liodrosophila; species Liodrosophila aerea. The sequence goes on from JAWNNL010000712.1 coordinate 87,351, forward strand.
CTTATCTAACGTATTTGAACACATATACTTAATACCTAAATAATATAATAAACTTATGTCATAAAACCCCACACTTTGGGGGCTCGTCCGGAAGTGATCGAGTAAAAACCCCACATGAATAAATTGTAAATTATGTTATGAAGACGAAATATAATGGACATTTGCACTTTAATCTGCTACAGCAACTATATATTACCCTCCACTTTGCAAATTTGATTTGCATACCAAAGGAAAGCCTAATAAAAATGTCTAGTGCGAACAGCCGAAAAGGTGCATTCCAGTTGATCCGCTTCCCTTTTATCATGACTTTTTCAGCGCTATCTGTTAAGTTAGAGCTGACATTTTCAAGTGGTGGCTGCAATTTTAATTTAATTTGAAAATGCTTAAAACGCGTCTTTTCCACATGCTCTTTGTTTTCAGATTGCCATAGCATTTGGCATATGTGCACGTGCGTGTGTTTGTCTGTGTGAATTGCTCTTTGTGGTTAGGCTGAGCTCGCTAACAGACACGACTCTTGGCCTTCTTACTGCTGCGTCTCTCAGAGCATAAAAATGAGAAGAGCAGACAAATAAAAAAGGCAGCTGGAGACTTTGTTGCATTTGTAAGCAGAGTTGGCAACGTTTGTGCATAACTGATATGACTCGAATCTGTGTCTGGGTAAGAGTATGTGTGAGGGTAAGTGTATATGTGAGTGGAAGACAGTGGCTGGTTTCATTGCGTTTGCCACACGTTTCGCATACGCCGCGTAGTCAGTGTTGCAACGCAATTCAAGAAAAGAAAAAAAAAAGAAAAAATATGCACACACACAAAATAAACATGCACAATTATATACGATGTCTGTGTGTATGTGTGTGCTTGTTGGTCGGCTGGCTTGCTAGTATCGCCAACCATTGCAATGTTTTGGCTGGCACACACAAGTCCAATGTCAAATATGCGGCTCCCGACGCCGTCGACGCCGCCGTTGGCAAACAAGACAATGAAAATGCTTGTCGTCTGCGTTGGCTCTCGGCGTTGGCATTAAAAAATAAAATAAATACACCGCACACTCTCACTGACAAAACTCCACTCAGTTGGCAACGTCATTTTGTCATGCCACCAAAAAGCAAGCGCATTTTGCCAGAGAACTTTTGTCGAGTCTGTCGCAGTCTGTGCCCGAGTTCCCAGCAACGAACTTAGTCGCCACATGGTAGGAATACAATTGCTTTTATGAAATTAAATTACGACACACATATTTAAACACTCCCAGTGGGTGAGTCAGACTGAGGAGGAACAGCGTAGGAACAGAGCAGGGTATCTACTGCAATCAACAATAAAACTGCAGACTTGAAGGCAAAGACTTCATTGAAAGCCACATGACAGCCCCTCAACTCAATTGTTCTTAAATCGGTTTAAGTTGATTAAAAAATACTAGATAAATGGTTGAAACTATCATAATATTAAAGTTATAGTCCATAGTGAGAAAGGATGCCTGAGAAAAATTCATGTTTCCGTTTTATAACAATTTCAAACTAAAGAGCCAAGCAAGTATCATCATCAATCATCATTCACTAAATTTTCCAAACTTCAAATTTTGTTTTAAATATGAAGCTTAAGTTTTTTCAGCATTACGTTGTAATACATTTAATAATTAATTTACAACTTTACTTTCTGAATCGTGTTATGATGTCAATTTCAATCATTTGTAAAGTAAATTTATACTTATATTCGATCACCTCTCTCAAGTCAATAAACAATTCAGCAAAAGTAAATTAAAAGACTTTAATAATCCCCTTTTGTCACTCGCTTTTTGTGCGCTTCTTCCGCTCTCTACCTTCGTTGTTCAACTCTAGTCTACCATTGCTCAGTTCCTATGTAGGTTTGTTGACGCTGTCGACAATGTCATCGCCATCAGCGCATTACAAACAATTCCACTTTAGGCACGCAGCCACAGCAGCTTGTGGTTATACGGCTGCCGCACATGTCGAGCTACACCCACATACACCCACTCAAACACACCTAGCATTGGTGTGGACAACCTAAAGACTTGTTTAGCAATTTGGAATTTTTAAATCCCATTAAATTTGCAATCAGCGTTTGATTTGTTTGCTAAGGACTTGGTCTCGAACTCGAGAAATGATTTTCGACCTGGAACAATGCAACATCGGTCCGAACAACACGTTTTACGCATTGCACTAACAATGGTTATTTAATGATTCAATAGTTTAATTTCGAATACATGCAAATAAACAAATAGTTCTTAGACAGACAGTCCTACAAGAATAATGGAAACTTTCTATTTAGCTTTGTTATTTAATATATCCATATTCATTTGCAAAATTACTCCCACCTACTGTGTGTAGATTTTCAGCTCTTGCTGTTTTCCCTACGCCACAGCTCTAACAATAGGAAATGTATTTGCATCACGTGTAAATATATCTTCCTCGGAGTATCCTCCTGCATCTTCATTTGTTTCTGCGTGTGCAGTGCCTGTGTAATTTAACGAAAGTTGATAAAGTGACGATTATTTGAGGCATTTAAGCAATTTCTTTAATGCCTTTTATTTGTTAACTTGAAGGATTCTATTGCTCTCTGCTTTGCAATTATTTAATTACATTTGCAGTCGCTATAATCACTTCTTCATCTGTTATCCACCAACGACAATAGAAACCATGAAGGCAATATTGTTGAATGTTAAGACAGATAAACACTTTAAGATAGCTGGCTCTATGGCTTAACTGACAAAATTGTTAATTTTCCAACAATTTTAATTTAACTATCAGATAATGGATATTATTTTATCTGATAGTTATAACACAAAACTGTTTTCTGTTTACAACGATTGTAATTTATGTTTGATACATATAAAATGAAAAACAGTGGGCAAATTTTGGTAATTTATTGCTGCAAACACTCCGAAAATTGTAGAAGTTGGGAGTCCAATCTTACTGACAATGCTAGAAATACAAAATATCTTCAAATCTAGTCTAGCACAAGCAAATAGTATTGAAATAATATCTTGTGAATATCCTTATACCCTCAAGGAACATTTCCAATTATTATATGCCAATTCAAGCAGTAAATTTCAAAGATGCAAGAGCAGCACCTTGATATTCTTCCAATCAAATTAAACTGTCTGTATACCTTTTAATTTTAAATTATAAAGTAATTATATAGATTTTCTCACTCTGCTGGGCAATTGATTTACTTTACTTGGCAGCTACAAAATGAGAAATGGCTCAATGCACTCGGAAATGGAGATCACGCAATCCGTTCGAGTCTCTCAGATGCGAGGCACGAATTTCAAACTGCATTGTATTGTAATTCAAAGCCCTTTTACACAGGTCAACTGACAACAGTTGGCGCCTGAACAGCAGTAACAGCAAGAGCAAGAACAAGAGCAAGAGCAATTGTAACTACAATGCAATTTGAAAATGCCAGGAAGAAATAGTTTAAGTGCAAAATTTTACGCTTTATCGAATTACCCGCGGGTGCTTTAACTTACTGCACAAGTTTTCGGGGGCAAAAGTTTTACTGTGCACGACCCCTGGCACGAATAGTGAAGATGAAGGGGGTTTGGGTGGGGCGGACACAATTTATGATTGGAAGGTGTTGCAATGGAAACTTGGAGTAATTCTTCGTTTCGCTTCTTTCATATTATTTTTTGTTTTTCCATTCTCTTTGGCTAAATTTGTTATATTTTCTTACTGTCAGCCAGACCATTTGTTAAATGAGTTGGCAAAGCTAATCGAAGAGTTATGGAGCTGGAATGCATTGCGCATTTGTAGAATTGCAAAAGAGTTTGAGCCATTGCATCCGCGAAACTGCCTTGACCTGAATCCCAATTTAGTAAAGTCCTCTTGCACATTTTTCAGTATTTTTACCTCTTTGGCCCTCTGTTTGCCATTTCCTGACCATCACAAAACAAACGTATAAATAACGCTGAGGGCTTTGGGCAAGCATTTTGGCCCCATGGAGCAGGCAGCATACGCTCACGCTATGCGAACCCCAACCGGACCAATAAAAATATAATTTATAACAAAACGGCCGAAAAATGACCAAAAAAGAACAAGAAGAGCAAGCACAACTAGAATCGTCAAAAAAAAAAAAAAATGCTAAAGCAAGATTTATGCAAATCGGAAGTAAACATTAATCAAAATTTTTTCAGCTCTCGCCTGCATACATCCCCAAACAGTGTTTCGTTTTTATTGTAATGCTCTTGGTGTTGTATGCGACTGGCAGGCATAGGCAAAAGAAAGGTATGGAAAAATAGAGAAAGCATGGCATACTTTGCGGCGCCAAGCAAAAGATTGCACGCTTATGATTGCGGGTCAGAGATACTCGTAGGAAGAACGCTGAGCGGAAACGAAAGACGCCTACTAAAGAAAGAAAACTGTATGAAAGTTGTGCAAATATGAAAAAGAAAACTTTTCCCTCATTTTTTTTTGGTTTTTTTTGTATTTCTTTTTCTTCCTGTTTTTGCTCGCGTGAAGTTAATAAATTACAACTTCATATGTCAAAAATGGACACACAGCGAGAGTTGCTCGTTGTCATTTATATTGAAACGTCAAATCAGCAAAACGTGTGCCACATTCTCCTTTTTACAGGGTATGCTTCGCATATAAATGCTATAGCAGCTAAAGAGAGTCAGAACTTTAGGCTAACTTTAGGGACAATTAGTCATTCTTTTTTGCAAAAATTGTCGCGCTGTCATTCTTTTGAAACTTCCCAGAAGACTTGCCACTCACAGTCCCCTAATTGAGGAGAAACATAAAGTTTGAACGGACTTGCTTAGAAAATACTCCTCTTAAGATTACATATTAAAGTCCAATTTTATTGCTCCAGCTAGATATATACAAATAAAATAAATCCATATTGTTGTACACTTTTCAAATTTTAAGTAACTATTTCAGTTAACTACAGCAAGACGCTGGAGTCGGATCACGACCTGATCGTTTTGTTATTGAAAGCCTGGTAAACTCTTCGGCAGTTGTGGGATGAATGCCAACAGTGTTGAGCAGCGTTTTCACAGTTAGGCCTGACTTTAAGGCAGCAGCAAAGCCCTGTATGACCTCACCGGCCACTGGACCCATGTAATGCAGACCCAAGATTTTCTGGTCTCCAGACACCTCGGCAACAGCTTTCAGGTAGCAGTAGCGCACGCTCTTCTGCGGTATAAAGAACTCGGTGGGCTTGTAATATCCGTGGAGGACTTCGATATTTTCGGCTCCAAACTTCTCAATGGCCGTCTCTTCGGACATGCCAACACAGGCATATTCTAGAGGAGTGAACACAGTTGTAGCTACGTCCGTATAGTCCATTAGCTGTTTGGAGCCTCCAAAGAGACGTCGCGCCAAGAGGCGGCCTGATAAAATAGCTACTGGAGTGAGTTCAGGTCGTTCGTATATAATATCTCCCACTGCATAAATGTGCGGCACATTGGTCGCCTCCATGTGATCCACAACGATTTTATCATTCATGGTACTGACTCCAGCCGCTTGAAGATTCAAATCCTCAATAAGACCCTTGCGTCCAATAGCCCAGAGCACAGTATCGAACACGTCGCTGCCAGCTATCTGAGTGGCCGTGTTGTGATACTTGACGAGCAGTTTACCATTGGCCTGACGCTCCACTGAACTTGGTATGGTGGTGCTGATAAAGCGTATGCCACGTTCTGCCATCATGGCAGCCAGTAGCTCTGACATCTGTCGATCAAAGCCGCGCAACACAATTGAACGCACCATGACCGTTGGGTCATAGCCGAGTCCCTTCAGAAAACAGGCACATTCTAGTCCCACATAGCCAGCACCCACAACTAGAGTGCGTCCTGGCTCCTTCTCATAGCTGAATATATCATCGCTGGTGATGCCGAACTCAGTTGCGCCTGGTATATCTGGATACCGAGGACGTCCGCCCACAGCAACCACCACATGCTCGGCGGTCAATTGCATGTGTTCACCTTTTTTGTTCTTGTACTCGATGGTATGAGCATCCAGAAAGCTGCCCATAGAGTTGACGTATTCTACCTTTTTGTCGCGCAGGTCCACTCGGGTTACCCAGTTCACAGACTTTATATGATTCTGGACAGACCGCACTAACTTCCTCCAGTCCGGCTTTATATTCTGATCGTTTACATTCCATCCATATGCTACTGCCTCATGCACAGCTTCACCCAGCAAGGAGGCTTGATGCATCAGCTTCTTGGGTATGCAGCCCACATTCACACATGTTCCTCCAATGCCCCATTTGGTGCCTGCTGGAGTGGGCTTAACATAGTCGAAACACAACACCCGCGCACCATGCTCCACGGCTTCCTTGGCGCATGCTAAGCCACCAGAGCCACCACCCAGCACCACCAGATCATAGTCGTATATGGGGTTGGCTATGGTACTGCTTAAGCGCGGAAGCAGTCCGGAGCATCGCATACCCAAGTGTCTGGAGGTTTTTAGAAGTAACATTTTATGCATATTTAATGACTGGAAATGTGAACTTGTTTTTCAACTTTTTTAAATCGTTCAAATCAAAATGTCAACTTAAATGAATATTTTGTCTAAGTTACTAGGCTCTTACAACTCTCAATATGTTCGTTCTACTTCTGATTTGCCTAAAGAACTATACATTTTGGTACAATGAAGAAACTGGGAGCTATTAATCCTGATTTAACAAAAATATTCCATTTAAATAATATATAAAAAAAGCTACAGCTACAGACCCTGTACTTTCCCTTGCAGAAGCTAATGCTAACAATACACACACAATCACATATCGCAAAGTCAGACGCTACTACGCGTACACACTTATGTATGTACATACATTAAGTGCATGCTCGCTGTTCCCGCTTGCCTAGAGCGGAATTTTTGTCTCGAATATCTCCAGTATCTTCTATCCGATTGACCCACATTTTACAGCACTGATGAAGGTTACCATAAGATCTTTGTATGCTGAAGCACAATTTTCTATCTTTATAATTGTGGCTGTGGTGGTTTTTTGCAGTTTGTGGGGGAGTGGGGAGGTATCAAAAATCAAACACAAACTTGATCTGCTTGCACTATAAGGGCATCTAACTGCCAAATAAGTATGATGTCTCTAGCTCTTACAGTTTACGAGATCTAGGTGTAAACGGGAAGACGGACGGACAGACAGACGGATATTGCTATATCGACTCAGCTTTGTGGGGTCTGCCACGCCTCCTTCTGCTGTTACATACATTTCTGAGTTTCCCAATCGTAATAGACCCTTTTGTACTTTTTTACAGGGTCTAACAAATATTATAATAAGATACAAATTTGAAACAAAATCTTTAAAAATAGTTTAAAAAATTCCTTTAATTTAGATTTAATTGTCCTAAAAATACGTCTAATTTATGCCTTTAATAAAATAAATGTTTTTTTTTAAGAAAATTTGATTTTGTATAAATTAATATTTTTGACTGCGTATCAACTTAAAATCTCTTACACTTTTTTTCCGTATGATTAGTTAAGCACACTCAAATGCAAGTGCGTCTTGAAATCAATCGCAGGCCCATTAATTCTTTTTCTTGTACCCAGGGTATAAGACTGCGCTCAAATAGTAGAATAATGTATGGGCTGCTGTCAGTCAATGTTGTCCGCATTCGAATTGCTGGATGATTTATAGCAGCTAAGCTATTTTTTTGTGTGTTTACATATAAGGGCGAATGGAAATCTTGGATACGTTGATTTAACCGTTTACCGTATGCGTATTTCAGTTATTGCTCAATTTTACTTCAATAGTTTTTCTCAACGCTCATCTTGAAGGAAATCGAGAAAAGCTTACACAAATTTTCCTTGCCTTACACACGCACAAGCACACAGTCAAACTAACACGCATGTATGTAGATCGCAAAACCTTTTGCCTTATACAAATCCAGTAAAATGGCGAAATGTCAGTTTCAATGATTTATGTTTCACCATGGACCATTTGGAATTTTTGGCAGCCAGTTGCCGTTTACCCCCACTACAACCCTTATGGCCATTGCTCAACGGCCCGAGCTCGTCCCAATCGAGTAAATGGTTCTATGGTCTGCTGCCTGCCTGGTCTGCCTAAGAGACTGGCCTTTGGCCGTCCATGGTTATCCTAATTTCTAATCTAATATTTTTGCGTACGAAGAAACAGAAAATAGAAAAAGAAAACTAGAACCAGAAATGAGCATTAAGAAATTCTTGGCCATGTCCGATGTCTACTTTGGGTATGATTTACTTGTGTGGTTTGCTTTTGGTGCGTTTAACCGCAAATATTTAATGGTTTTATTTCAGGACTCTCTCGTAGCCCTCAGCTGCGATTCATTTGTACATGTCCGTGTGCTTGTGTTAGGGAGTTTGGTATTTCTTGGCATATTTATTAGTTGATACGACCCAGAATTTGTAGTTGTAGTTTAGTATTCTGTTGTATAGTATTGCATATTATAGTGTGACCCAAGGTTAAAACCTAAACCTGTGAGTGATTTGTGTGTGGCTCAGCAACATTGAATGACCCAGTTATGTGGACAAACAATAATTTAAAGAGTCCACAGACCTTCGTACCTCATCAGTGCTTACCTCCAAGCTTTTGCACTCTATCCATGCGCCGATATGTACGAACTTAAAGTTTCGTCGCCTTGTTTTTAAGATTTATGTGCACAAGCCTTATATGAAATACATATACTATGCTATTGCAGCATGAACTAAACACGGAAATCCAAAATTGAGTTTAGCAGGCTCGGCGACAAAAGCTTTATTGGGAGTTATTAATTGAAAAAATGAAAAGGCTTGGCTGGCCAGATAGCGCTATTTCGGATGTTGCCAAACATCCTCATCAGTGACCTTTAGAATTATTATTGTCAAACTGTCTGTACATGTGCGTTAGTCTACAGTGGGATTCGAACACAGAACCCTCGGATTGTGAGGCGAATGCCTTACAATGAAGCTATGCCCGTCCATAGTCCCTTCGTTGGCTAACTATCAGCTACATTCACGGAGTAATTTGCTAATTCTAAGTCCAGGTTGTAACACTAGCTTTAATATTCAAGTTTCAAACCCCTAATTCTATTTATAGAACGTTAAAGCTTGTTGGAACTGTAATGCAAATTCTCTGTGATACTCTAACGGTATTCACTTAATGAATATGCAGTTCCCTGTGACCAATCACACTGTTGTGATCAGTCGAATGTGTGGTTTTTTAGACCCTGTACTTTAAAAAAGTACAAAAGGGTCTATTAAGTTTGTGCAAATGACATTTGTGTGTAACAGGCAGAAGGAGGCGTGGTAGACCCCACAAAGTATATATATTCTTGATCAGGATGACGAGCTGAGTCGATCTAGCCATGTCCGTCTGTCTGTCTGTCCGTCTGTCTGTCTGTCTGTCTGTCCGTCTGTCTGTATGAACACCGAGATCTCGGAAACTATAAGAGCTAGAGACGTAATTTTTTTTTTGTTTGGTTCGTGTATTACATAGGCAGGCCAAGTTTATGTTTTTAATTTGATATCTCATCCCCCTCCCCCTCAAATTTACAAAAATGTTCTTAGTATATACAGTTTTAGAGTCACTGGATTCATTTTTTGCACGATTAAAGCATTAGATGCTTTGCATGTTTGGTGCGAGTTGCAGCCCAATCGGATAATAAACACCGAAGATATTGGACAAACAATTTTCAGTACTAGGCATTTGGGTAGGGGAGGGGGGGAACCACAGCGTACGCGGCCACTAGAGCGTATGCGTGATTTTTGATTGTGAGTTTGAATTTCTGTATGAGTATTGGTTATTGTTTTTGTTTGAATTTTAGTATATATTTGTATGAATAAGTGTATGTGTGTGTGTATAAGTGCATGTGTATGTGTATGTGAGTATGTATGTACATATATGCTGCTGCTATTATGGACTCCCAGGACAAATCAAAGTACAGGGTCACCTACTGTCGGTTGCGTCCGACTGTAGCTTTCCGAGTTTTTTTACGTGTGCCTTCGTTATTTTCTAATGGGGTTTTTTACAATGACAGCTACTGTTATTGTAAGGTTCAGTGCCGCGGTATTACTATTCAAAATTGAGTTTAGCAGGCTCGGCGACAAAATTTTTATTGGGAGTTATTAATTGAAAAAATGAAAAGGCTTGGCTGGCCAGATAGCGCTATTTCGGATGTTGCCAAACATCCTCATCAGTGACCTTTAGAATTATTATTGTCAAACTGTCTGTACATGTGCGTTAGTCTACAGTGGGATTCGAACACAGAACCTCACAGAACCTCACGGAAATTTGATCTACCAGTGCTCATTAACAAGTATTAGCAGCAAGGTCATAATCCGGATAAATTACAGTTTCACTGTTATATGGAATCTATTTAAAACGAGATCATATTACAAAAGGAGAGCAATTTCATAAGAGGATATGTAGTTGTCCGGGAATTGAACCAAATTAAATTGGGTGAGGTACGGACAACGGAGCAATCTGTTAGTATGGTAGTAGTTGATTAGTGGTATAGTAGTATCTATAAATAAATAATAAAATCAGATAAAATCGCAGATAAATAAATTCATTGCTTAGCAAACATCATATTGAAATCAAAAAAAGAAAAATTTTCTTGTGACTAACACTCTAATTAATAAGTGCCAATACGTGTAGTGTTAAAAACAACGTTTTAATCAATAAGTAATTTTTATTAAATTCAAAAATAAAATAAATTATATCATTAAAAACAAATGTAAATGTTTCTTCTCTGATCTTTTTCAGGTGAGTGTCAGCTAAATGTAAATTGACTTTAAAGACACTGAAGATTTGTAAGTATGTATGCTTTACTTGATTCACAATAAGATTACTCTGAAATGTATTTGCATAATCTAAGGCAAAAGAAAGCATCAACCAGACGAGACGTTGAGGCAGCAGAAAAATTTAAATAAACGAATTAATAGCAAAATTTAACAACAATGATGATGATTGCCAATAGCAACTGGGCTTACAAAGTTTTCATTATGAATTGTGAATGCTGCCCATTCTGTTGCGCAAGTATCTGCTCCATTGCAGACATAATGTGCTGACAATCGTTGGATTGCAGACTATGCCTTTAGGAATGAAAGCTACTTGGGCTATCTAGATAATTTCAACTTTAAAATGACCACCAGACTGTCTGACCAGAACCGACCAGGACGAGCCTAGGCAACGAGAATTACGGTTCAAACTTTGAAAAAGCTGTAAAAATGCAAAAGTTTGCCCAATAAACATTAGGCATAACTTTGTTGGCAAAACTTTCCGCGATTCACCTTACATTTTTATGGTCCATTCAAATGGCTCAGTCCCACTTTCTCAGACCTGATGTCTGATGTAGGCATAAAAGAAGTGCTCCAATTTCTTATTCCACTTTTTGTTGTGTCTCTACCTGCCAAGCGACAAGTTTATCAAATGTTTTACAACGACTTTTTCTTCGCTTCTTAGATTTTTTTCATTTCCTTCATTTCTACCTTCTTCTTGGGAAAAAGAAATGAAGTTCAATTTGTGCGACGGTAGGTTTTCCATTATGGAAAACATGAAAAACGTATCATTCCTTGAGTATGTTGCCAGGCAGGCGGTTTCTAAGATCTGCTTAGTTCCATTGAAGTAGTAGTCTGAGTATTGTTTAAAGATGTTTTACGTTTCTTCTACTTCGTTTTATTTCTTTTGGTGAACGTATACTCGCACTTACAAATGGACAAATAAATCATTAAATGTTAATTGAATTTGCGCCTAATTAGTTTGATTCAACCGGCCAAAGCAAAGTCAACCCCAGACATCAAAAAGGTGTCGACTCCCTGCCCGTGGCAATGCTTAGCCAAAGTTAAACAAAGGTCAAGAGCTTGAAATGCCTAATTAACGCGTAATAAGAGACGGCGTTAGTGTTGGCGAAACACTCTCTAAGAGTTGAACCTCAAATAAAGAGTCCGGGCAATAGGTTTAAGTCAAAAGTCAAATAAAAGCTAATTAAAAGGCAAGTATGAGTTTGATTTCAAATATATGTGTAAAACTACTCTGGAAAAACACTTCGAAAACTGCTGTTTATTTCAGGAACATTGCAAAAATGTAACAGTTGAAAATCAACTGAATAAATTGCAACACCTATTTTAAGGAATAGAATCGATAAGTCAAACTTACATTTTTCGTATATCTCTGTCGGCGTATCTCTTAGTCGACCATCCGCTCCTTGCAAATGTATAGTATTTCTAAAATAAAGTAAAACTGACTGCACCAATTACTAAAATTATTCTAGAAAGTGCCAGGTAAATGTCGGCATTTTTTAAATTTATTGTTTTGCTTTTCCGACGAGATTTTCATTTCAAATACAAATATTTAATTTAGTTTATTGAAGTATTTGTTGTTTGACTTGGCACAGCTTCCCAGCTTTTCAATTTGCCATTAGGTTGTATGTGGTGCAGCATGTGGTTTGTGTGGCTCGCAAACTATACCCTTCCGCCCGACCCACACATGTGCACAACTTCTTCAAAAAAGTCTCCCCAGAGAACACGACAAGCCGACTTTGGGTTTTGTTTGTAAAGGCATATCGTTTCTTAAAAGCATTAGAATTACGTTAGTTTGTTGATTTTGACCACTTGGCAACAAATTTTATTAATTAATTTCAAAGTGCTCCTTGGCTGCGTTACCTAAAAGCAATTCCTGTAAAGCATCTTACCCAGACAGGCCATAAAAAGTCAATTAGTTTTTTGGGTCAGTAGTTAGATATTTACAAACCTGGGTCTTGAGCCTCATATCTTTATGAGTTATAGCTTGAAATAAAATTTGGAATTGCCATTTGCTGTGGGCATATTTTAATTGATTTCCAATGGCAATTAAAGTGTTTGTTCACTACTGAATTGTGCTTCACCAGCATATACAATTTCTTTTTAGACCCTGTACTACTTTAAAAAAGTACAAAAGGGTCTATTAAGACTGTGCAACTCAGAAATGTATACAGCAGGCAGAAAGAGGCTTGGCATATATTCTTGATCAGGACGACGAGCTGAGTCGATCTAGCCATGTCCGTCTGTCTGTCCGTCCGTCTGTCCGTTTGTATGAACACCTAGATCTCGTAAACTGTAAGATCTAGAGCAGTGGTGTAGAAAATGCATAATTCCTATCACATGTGCGCTTTGCTTGGCAGCGCTGTTTTCTCACGCACAGTCTCTGCTCGCACACATACAAGCGTCACGCTTCGTTGATATTACGAACGCTCGCGCTCGGTTATCTTTTTTCTGCACAGCGCGTCCTGTCCTGCTACGCACACAAACACACTGTTTGATAGTATGAGTTTGGGCACCACTAATCTAGAGATATCATATTTGGCAGTTATATAGTGCAAGCAGATCAAGTTTCTGTTTGTGTGCAAAGGAAAGTACAGGGTCTCCTACTGTCGGTTGATTTCGACTGTAGCTTTCTGAGTTTTTCTTTGCAAAAATGATTTAACTGAAGCTCACTTGTAAATTATTCGTAGTTTTCTATTTAAACCTTACCAAATTTTTTAAAGAGGACCCTCAAAACTCATAAACTAATTTATTGTTTCTCCTAAATGGGGCTATAAAAATGCCAATATCTTGTTACCAGAAACCACAAACTGGTCAGTCAATGTTTTACGACCCTGATGTGCCTGCCCAATCCGAACTTATACATATACATATATCTGGCAAGAAAGTGCTTTTAATTGTTGATGAACATTTTTGGGAAATTGCATGAGCTTAAGCGTTGCCTTAGACAGTACATATTTCAGTTATGAGCCGTCCAGTGATAACTACAACTAAAACCAGGGCAACCAAGCAAAATTTTTGCGTAGCCAACACAACAGACAAATTTGCCTCAACTGTAATTGCCGCTTCCACTCCCTCGCTATACTATATTCCGCAATCATGCATACGACATGTTAACCGGTATGCGGTCATATGTACATGTGTGAGTGTGTATGTCTACGTATGGTAATGTGCGAATTACAACACTTCCTGCTGCTTTTGATTTTGCCCTTCTTTTGTGGGTTAATGTCCAACTCAACTAAGTATGTGAACAAATTGAATTCGATTTTGTGAACACTATCGTGCCCCTACAGTCTAAGCATATCGATTCATTTAGGGGCTGCAGAAGTCGCCAGTGCCAGGGGAAAGCGAGAAACCCAAACATTTACCATACATTTTTGGGCATATGAGAAAATGCAATGCAATATTGAAATCTAATCAAGTTGAAAAGCCGTACAATGCGTTTAATTGCTTGTAGCTGGCCGAAAAGGACGCAGATGTTGCTGTTGTTGTTATATATTTTGGCTCAAAGGATTCCATAGTGCAGTCTCTGCCACTTCCCCTCTCCTTTGCAATCAGCTGCAATTATTTGCACAAACCAAATACAAAACGCTTGCATGCTTTCGTTTACGACTTTTAAATGCATATTTTCACTGCCCGTTACGTACAACAACATCACAAACAGGCAGACAGACAGACGGACAGACAGACAAACAGACAGACGACAGACGGACAAATAGACAGTGTTATTTGTGTTGCGGTGCTTTAATTGATTGATGCAAAACACTCGGACTAGGATTCATACGATTCACTTGTCACCTATTTTGGGTTAATATGCATAATGCTTGGCTAAATAGTATGTGTGGCATGATTTTAATGGTCTCATTAAATTCCCGTTATCGCATTTAGCCTTTGTGAGCACATAATATATTAGCGCGAATTACCAATTGCCCGGACAATTTCTATGAAAATGAATATTGGAATATTGAGTAGAGGCAAATTTCAATTTCAAGTCAACTTAGAAAGTTGTATTTCAATGGAAATGGTGTTCACAGCATCAGTCCAATGTGTCGAGTAATTGAAAAGTTTTATTGCATAAATATAGCCAAAAAGATTTTACATGTTTTCATCGCCCGAGCTGCACAACTTTTACCTGTACTACCTAACAAGTTCTGCCCTACTCCACGCTTTAGATTTCATTGCAGAGTTTCAAAGTACATGTTGGTAAATATCTACCTATTTTTAGGCAACGCAGTAAAAGCTCTGCTAAAGGTAAAGTTCGAAATGCTTTTTGCATGTAACTGCGGTTTCTCCATTTGCTGCTAAGTACATACAATAAGCCCCAGGTGAGCAACAACATAAAGACTAGGTCTGGGATGTGCGTGAGTTAACAAATACGATAGTTAACAGAAAGAAATATGTCTCTGTCGCAGAGTAGAACATCATCAGTATAAGCCAATTAGTTTGTCATGCTGAAAATATGGACATCTGACAGACAGACAGACTGACTGACTGCAATCAGCGCAGGATCCCTTTACTCTTCATAAGCTTATCCTATTCATTAGATTAACTCGTAGCCCCAGCCCATTGACGAAGCAATTTAAAGTCCTATCTCAAATCCGGGCCCTTTCCCTCATTTTGCAGATGCGACCCACAACATAATAAATCTTATTAAATGCACAAAATTTGCTTTAAGATCCATAAACGAATTTCACCAACGCCGCAAAGTCCCAAAGAAAAGGGCTTAACTGCCACAGGCACACAGTCAAGTACACACACGCCCTATGTTTGTGTGTATGAATAGATTTGTATAAAAATATATAAAATTCATGTACAATAAATCTAAGCCGATTTAATAAAGGGCATTAAAAAATTTCTATTTTTCAAATGAAAAATATTAACTTGGCACGAAGTCAGCAGGAAAACATATGGATCAGTCAGGTGCACTCGACAGTAAAGTACCCAGCACCCGACCTTGCTACAGCCATTTATACGAATGCACTGTGTTTGAGAAGCTCACGCAATATTGACTTATTAAAAACTTCATTATAAACTGCTTTTTATTTATGTAATTTAAGATTATGTAAATACCAAATTCACACGTTTAACACTTTAAAACCATTCTTGATATCTCAATAAAATTGGCTAAGCATTTTTGCTTGCAGTACAACAATTATCCTAATCAATTCAGTCTCTTAAGGAGAGCAGGCAGAATTGCTCCAAACCTAAAGTATGTGTTTTCATTCTCATTTTAAATAATACCATATATTTGTGTAGTTTAAGGATACTTTATTTTTCTCTTTTATTCTACCCCTGTGTATGTTGAATAATGTGCTGGATATTCAGCTTTTATCGATTGTTGGGCGGATATCCATAATTTTAAATAAACTTGGGGCCTCGAACTGATATCGATTCTAATGTCACAGACGAACATACAGATAGAGCTAGATCGGTTCAAATCGTCGTGGTGATTGCGAATATACTGATGTACTTTGTTGTTCTGCCACGCCTTCAATTGTCTATAACATTCACTTGCGCAAAATTATTATACCTTTTCCACCCATTTTGAACGGGTACAGGGTATAAAGGGCCAGCAGCCTGGTAGAGGACACACACACTCAAGTTGATTGGAAAAGTGCCTGAGCCTGTCCATAAATGACGCCAGCCAGAAGCCTATAAACGATAGATCCCCAAAATGAACACTCATACACTCAATGAATGGGACGAGTGAGTATAAAAGTGTGTCCCTACATCAAACGGGGTGAAAAAAGGAAACGTAAACCAAAATGAAAACGAAAAGCAGAATAAGAACAAACAGAAAGACAAGACTAAAACTGACCATCCACGCATGATTAAAAAGTCCATGTTTGGCCCAGAGAGCAGGTTGGGATTGGCATTGGAATTGGAGCAGGAGTGGGAATGTAGGAATTGAAGTTGAAGTTGGGGTTCGTTATTATATATATATCTACTTGGCTGCTCGGGCTACCTTTCAAGTTGAGTAAATGAGCATTCAAGCGTTTAAGATTATCAATATGCATGAATGAAAATGGCAATGGGCAGGGAAAGCGGAATAGTAAGAAGAAGGGAATTGAGCCGACTGACCAAATTGTACTTAAGATCAACTGGACAGCAGACAGATAATACGTGATAGTCCAAGGGTGGTATGCGAACCGGGTGTCTAGCTACATAAATGAAGCGTTTTCACGCTCATTTGAGCAACACTGTGCCTCCTCTGGGGAGTCTGAGCAAGTAACGGAAATATGTTGGATTGCAAAATGCTGTAGCTGTCACTGTCGCTGCTTACTATAGCGCACTGACAGCGCCAAGAAGTACAGCCAAGAAATGCAAGCAACTGCAGCAGCGACGGCATCTGGTTGTATCTACGAGATACGGCTCATAATTGAGATACTTTTGCGGAATGTGGATGTGCGCTTGGCTGCGCTAATGCGCGGCACATGCAAAATGCTTAAGAACTCAATTAAGTGATGAACGGCAACGCCAATTGAGCCAACAGAGCCAACAGAGTATGCTAAGCACCACCCAACAACAGCCACCATACAAGAGCATTGATTAGTGTGCCCATGACAGCGTCTACTTCACAAGAAGCAGCATCAGCAGGAGCTGCTTAATGTAATTAGTTTACTTGCAACTTTGAGACTGCATGGCAGAACTTGCTTCAGATACTTACATGCTTACTCTTGATTAATATACAGTTCGGGATTCAAGAAGTACTTGTGCAGCAGATTCTCTTTCAGTAATGCATAAATATATAAAAATATAAATTGCATTGATTTGTTTACTATAGTAAATATACATACATATAAGCAACAAGTAGTTATGTATGTTTGCCAAAATACTGAGTATTATAAGGAAATTCGATTTGCTAAAGAATAAAAATCAACTTAAATTAATCAAATAAATATACAAAAACTCTTGCTTTAAATATAGCAAATGAAGCAAGGCATAGCTTTTAGTATATGGTTTAGGATCGAGGAATTGGTTTGGACTCACATCGGGAAAAGGCAAGAGATATTTCTGATCCCCTAAATCGTATTATACCTATAATTTCTATTGACTTTTGCCATCAATCGATAAGAATTCCAGGTAAATGATTCTTTATAATGAATTGCACGGTAAATCAAATTAGTTTTAATTAAATGCTACAATGTAAATTTGTGAAGAAGAAAACCAAATGTTAAACTTCAAAACAATTAATTAATTCTTAAATGCAATTTATGGCAATTTGGAAAGTAATTTGTACTACATGTACACACATCACACATTGACAAATACTAGACTTCGTTTTTAAAGCATTTGGCAACACTCGACCTGGTTTTCGTGCTGCTCTAAACACATTTACATAAGGATCCACAAACACACACACACACACACATTCAACCTCATTCGAAAACATGCCGGCCACTAATTATGATTGATGCACTTTAAAATTGTTGGCAAATTATTATTGCCAAACGATAGTAGGAGAACACCGGGGCCACCCAGCGCGATGCCTGTTGCCCCATGCTTAACTCAATTAGTCAACCTGGGCTAGGCAACAATTTTATGCTGCTGCCGTTGCTGCTGCTGCTGCTGACGTTGACGTGGACGTTGTCGTCGGTCCAACGTCGGGGCCAACTGTTGCAACGAAATTACCACAAAGTTTTCTGTTTGCTGCATAATTAAAAAGTTTGAAAAGCTTTTGCCGAAACCAGGCAACAGCCAACGTATAGTAGCTGCCTCCTGCCTACCAGCCACGCCCCTTTTTTGCATGCTAGCTACTTGCTGCTTGCTAGCAGCTCCAGCTTCGGCTGGTGATTCAGGGCTCTGTTCTGGTCGAGAAGCTATTATAAACCAGCGGTTATGCGGCGGTTGCAGTTTTTGCATGATTGACAACCCAACAACCCGTACAGAGTCAGGAAGCAGCACTCATTGCCTCCCACTGCCACTCCAGCACAACCACTACAGAAGGCACTGGCCAGACGTCCACAAGCTAGTCAAGGACATGCCAACACATGTGCCTTGTGTGTAAAAAACACAGTTATTTTCGCTTATTCAATAAGACTTTTTATACCCTGCACCAAGTGATGAAGGATAAACTAGTGCTAATGTTATACTAAACGTATATAACAGACAGAAGGAGCTGTAGGACCTCATACTATTATATTGCCAAAAAAAAAAATTGTTTTATTCGATTTGATAACTTTGCTGAAGTAGTATTTTGGGCCGCTAGTTAAAAAATATATAGTAACATATTTTCATCCGAGTGGATCTCTAGATATTAGCGGATATATATTTGCTCAAAAATGGATCCACATAAACGGTCACAAAACCTAAATCGATTAATATTATCTATGCTTTAAATGAACGATTTAATAGGCTCAATCCACACAGTTTTTTTTTTGTAATTTTCTGTATTGTTTAAAATTTTTCCATTTATTGTCACAAGCGTCTGCATATAACGTTCCCTAAAATGCTGCCGTTCACCGAGAAGTTTTTCAGTATTTGTCAATTGAGCACCCGATGCTTGTCGGTTGACCGGCAAAATGCCGCATGCTCCTTATTTCTCCACAATCTTTTTTATATCATTACTTTCCACTTTAAATTCACTATTTTTACTTATCTTCGCTTGATTTATCTTAATTCAATACACACAGGGTTCAGTGTTCCCAATGTCTATTTACACACAACGTTTTCATTTCAAAAATAATAACTTTGGCACCACACTTTTGTCACAGTGTAAATCACTCGAACAACATCGAAATTGGGAACGGTCATTTATATTTAGTATTAAGCGAAGCAAGCGAATATTTCGTGATATTTTTCTTAGTTTTACGCTAACTAATTTGTTAAATGTCGGCAAAGAATCACAATAACTACTCATTTACTCGCTAGTATGTACAGATAACTCACCTAAGAGCGATCACTAAGAGTTCCTAATGACAACTCATTAGGGTTTTTGTCTGAAAGTTTTTCAACTACTTATGCTGGTTACTCTCCAACTGTTAATTTCCCCTAATATTGTTGCTGTTATACCGGACATGTGTGTAGCAAAGACCGCAAGTGTCAACTTACATAGCAAGGAGTAGAGCAGAATCCACACTGTCTCTCCCCTATCCGTCTATTAATGCAAGGTGTGCGAGGCACCTGGGTCATTAATCATTAAAAACAGACAGACAAACGCAAGTGGAACGCAATTTGTTTTATCGTCAGCGCAGAAACTCCCTATGTGTCCTCATCCTTGAAGCACGCGTAGCTGATAACGCGCTCTGCACAGATTTATATACATGCAGAGAAAAAACCAACATACATGTGGCATATACATTAACACACATACCCACCCTGTTTCTGACCTGACCACATGACATTAAACAATTAAAATAATTACGCAAATCTCTCACAGGATTTGTCTTATTTTGGTATGAGCTTGTTTGCTTTTTGAACACTACAGACTAGGGTATATTAACTATGCGCAATATTTCATTATTTTTTTTTTTTAGACTTTATTTTATTTATTGAGTCTTCTCTTAGAGACTAACAACAAGTTATCAAATCTTAATCTAAATACTTAAACAAAAATTAATATATATTAATTGTTTTTATTACGGCTCTAACTATGCTGCTGGGTGGGGAGGTCTTTACGCCGGAGTCGTGTGTGGCTTGTGAAGCTATTTAGTGACCGCGCTAGTCTGTTAGGGGGGGTCTGAAGTTTTACCTGATACTTTGCTTTTACTTTGGCGATTTCATCAGTAACTAATTCAACGTGTAAATCTTTGTGGATATTCTCATTCCGTATGTACCATGGGGCTCCAGTGATAGTTCTTAGTATTTTTGATTGAGCTCTCTGTATGATCTCCAAGTTACTAATACAAGCATTTCCCCATAGCTCTGAACCATATGTCCAAATCGATTTGAGCACAGCATGATATAATAGTACTTTGTACTCCAATTGCAAAGATGAACGGTCGTTTATAAGCCAATGTAGGCTACTGGCTTTCAGCTTCAGTAGGGTTCTCTTCGCTTGGATGTGTTTACGCCAAGTAAGCCGTCTGTTCAGGTGAACGCCAAGGTATGTTACTTCCGTTGTTTGTGGAATATTGATGTTGTTGAGAGCCAACGGAGGACAGGTTTGCCTATTAAGGGTAAAGGTGACGTGCTTACACTTCTGCTCATTAACTTTGATGCGCCAGTCTGCTAGCCATTCCTCTAAGATCGACAGATGAGATGATAGGTGTTCAGTTGCCATAATTGGGCACTTGGAGCGACTTAGGATTGCAGTATCGTTCGCAAATGTTGAAATTGTTGTAAGGCTGCTTATTGGTATATCTGCTGTGTATATGATATACAGTGTCAGTCCAAGGACGCTACCCTGGGGTACACCAGCCTCAATTGGACGATATTCGGAGAGAAACTCATTGCATCTTACTGCGAAACTTCTGTGTTGTAGGTATGACTCCAATATTTTACAGATATTCTTTGGAAGTACGAGTTTGATTTTGTGAAGTAGGTCATCCAGCCAGACACGGTAAAATGCTTGTGCGACATCCAGAAAAACAGCAGAGAAATATTCTCGTCTTTCAAATACACTACGAATCTCGGAGGTTATCCCATTTACTTGTTCGATGGTTCCATGTTTTTCGCGAAAACCAAACTGGTGTATCGGGATTGTGCCATTGGTGAGAAGATGTTCTTTAATATGATGCAGCAGTAACTTGTCAAATATCTTTGAAAGGCACGGCAGAAGGCTGATTGGTCTGTATGATGATGGTTGAGCCTTGTTCTTTCCAGGTTTGGGGATCATTATGATGACAGATTTTCTCCATTGGTGAGGATAATGAGCCAATTTCATCATGCAGTTGAAAATGTTGGCTAGGACATGTACAGCACAGGTCGGCAATTCAAAGATCATCTTAGGAGAAATGAGGTCGTGGCCCGGCGCTTTGTTCAGCTTTGAGGCTTGGTCTTTAATGACTCTTGAGACATCTCCTGCTTGAATTATGATAGGCATAGTGGCTTTATAGGTGTAACTTGATGGCAGAGCAAAACTATTGCTTGCTGGATGTGGTTTGAAGACTTTTTCCAGATGTTCGGCGAATGTATTTGCCTTCTCTTTGTCACTACGTGCCCACTCTCCTGTTTGTGTGTGCAACGGTGATTCACACTCGGTTGGTGGACGTAATCCCGATTTGGCTTTCCACAAAGAGAACCTTTTGCTATTTGGGGAGAGTTGCTCCATAAATTGTTTTTGGTCACGGTTTCTCTCCTCCACTAGGGCATCGCGTAATAAATGGTTGGCATTTTTTAATCTTTCCTTCGCGGCAGGTGTTCTATGAGCTTGCCACTCTCGACGAAGTCTTCTCTTATTGCTTAACAACTCTGCAATATGTTTTGAAGCATGACTTCTATAGTGAGGTTAAAAAGCTCTTCTTTGTGGAGTGGAGTGTTTTGCAGCTAGCGACATTACAGAAACCATTGATTCCACTGAGATATCTAGTCATCTTTAGAATGAATATTTGGGCAGCAGTCAATGTGGGAACTTATATACTTCTTGTATTTCAGCCAATCTGTTTTGTTAGAAGTAAGTTGACGTTGGCGTTCTGAGAGCTGCGGGCGATCATAAAGATGAAGCAGGATTGGTGAGTGATCCGATGAAAGATCTGTTAAGTGTTCCACTCGAATCTGAGCATACGGCACACTTCTAGTTACTGCAAAGTCAATCAAGTCGGGTTGCTTCCTAGGATCTGCAGGCCAATATGTAGGTCTTCCTGGAGAAATGACGCCAAGCTTATTTCGTGGTGTGATTAAGGCATTGTAAAGTTGCCTTCCTTTCGGGTTATTGAGCCGCGATCCCCAATAAGTGTGCTTTGCATTGTAGTCACCAGCAGCTATAAAGCGGTCACCCAATGAGTTGAAGAACGTTACAAACTCGGCTTCAGTGATCGAGAAACGTGGTGGGCAGTAGATTGCAGCAAGGTTGATGTAGCCACTTACAGTGTCAATATGAATCTATGTTGCCTGTAGATACGTTGTGGCAAATACTGGTAGCGGATGGTGCTTGATGTTACGCTTGATTAGAATGCCAGTGCCTCCATGAGCCTTGCCATCGGGATGATTTGTAGTGTAGAAATTGTAGCCGTTGAGATGAAAGTGATTTCTGCTCGTTAGATGAGTCTCAGATATGAGCATAGCGTCAACGTCGTGAAGTTCGAGGAATTGAAGAAGCTCGCATTTGTGCTGTGAAATGCCATTTGCATTCCAGAATGTTATATTTAGAGAAGCCATTTAGGAAGATTTCTGCTTGATAAGAAACTCCAGGAGCAGATTCTGGTTTCGCATAAGTTCCTGCATCGTCTGTTGGATGGCTCCCATGGTATTTGTTATGGTAGTTAGCATCTGTTCAATGCCACTAGGCAACTGAGATGCGTTTGCAGAGGTATACAGGGTAACACTTTTTGGCCCCTGTTCAGTTGGTTGATGCTGCACTATCTCTGCAGCGGTTGGTTGGGCATTGATATTGGAGGCTGAGGCGAACGTCTCGTTGTTGTACCTTAACGCACTGGCGAAGGAAACTCCTGGGATCGTAACTGATGGGATGTACGGTAAGTTGTGGTGAACGACAGGATTTCGAGATACTGCGATGCGCTGGCTTAAGCGTCCCTTGAGTTCTTTATAGACAGGGCAGCCTCTGTAGTTAGCGGTGTGATTTCCCCCACAGTTGCTACATTTTTTGGCAGCTGGGTCCTCCTTATTGGCAGGGCAGGACTCCGTAGGATGTACATCTCCACAGGCAACGCAGACTGCACGTAGAGTGCAGTACGTTTTCGTATGTCCAAACTCCTGGCAATTGGTACATTGGACAAGCCCTTTTCGTTTGTGTGGTTCTTCCACGGTGATTCTACGATGAAGTAGATATTGCAGCTTGTAAATTGGGTGGACTTCATTTTTGTTGATGGAGGTACTGTTTGGCATTAGTTCAACCTTAAACGTTGGTTGGGGTACCTTATTTCGGTTTATGATGTTAATTGCCATCTTCGTTTCAAAGCCCTTATCCTTAAGCGCAGCAGTTATTTCGCTGATTGGTACCGTTGGTTCAATGCCTTTGATAACTACT
The DNA here is from genome assembly GCA_035045005.1 of Liodrosophila aerea. NCBI lineage: Eukaryota > Metazoa > Arthropoda > Insecta > Diptera > Drosophilidae > Liodrosophila > Liodrosophila aerea. The sequence goes on from JAWNNL010000712.1 coordinate 111,168, forward strand.
TGAAGCCCTTTACTACTTTTAAACTGGTAGGTGTAATAGTTCAGCTTTGCTGTGTCGAGGTACTTTGTTACCGATCGATAATTGTTTTCGTCAGCAACTTGTATCTTCGTTTCATTGATGTTTCCCCTTTTTACTGTTGAGACGTAGAATTTGTTGTCGCCAATTTCCTCAATTAGTTTATTCACTAAGGCAGTGCAGTTTTGCTGACGCACATAGATGGGCGGTGGCTTTATTTGCTTGGCCTTAGGTGCATCAGCGTTATCATCAGCATCAATTTGGGAACTCAGAATGGCAAATCTATTGTTTCTAAGCGTCTTACTAGGCCCAGTGTTCTCTGATGTTTTTGTTATTTTTGGTGCACTAGTTTTTTTAGCAGGTTGTGGGCTTAGATTTCGTTTAATTTGCACATAGCGATCGAGGCCTGTTTGTACAAATGCTCGATTAGCGTTTTGAGTGCTTTTCGATTGAGTGAGTTGAAGCTGATCGTACTGAGTTGACATAGCGGGGCTCTGGGAGACTGCCGTTGTTGTTGTTGTCGTTGTTGACGTCGAAGTTACCGTAGTAATTGAGGGCATTGTGGTGGTCGTTACCGTTGCAGTTATCAGCAGTTTATTTGCGAGGTTGTGGGGGTCGGGGGACGTGCACTGTGCGCTCCATGGCTTACTCTGCAAAGTGCTGCTTGAGCATAAAAGAGCTGGAGAGAGAGAGCTTGCTCTCTCTGTATTGGCGTTTAATGATGCACTTGTTGTTGGTGCTGATACTTCTGCTGCGCGAAAACTAAAATATGCATTGTTTTTGGCTACGGAGAGACGACGTTCGTCTTGTTGTTGTTGCTGTCGAGCGCGACGTTGGCTCATTGTGCCGTAATAGAGCTTGTGCTCTTATGCGTTGGCAATTATAAGTTTATATTTAAATTTAAATAGTTAATATTTGCTAATATTAAAGCAAATTCCACTATGTTTTTGTGGGCAACATAAGCACAAGTACTTATGAGTACCCAAGCGTCTTTTCGCGATTTTATTTGAAGTTTATTTCACTATATTATTAACACATGGCGGGGCGGTGTAAAAACACGTCTGCTTGCTTGAAAGGTTGACATTTATATTTTATTATTAAGTGTAATAAAAATACAACGGTTTTCATCATCAAGTAATTTAATAAATGTTTGGTCTGCACTTTAAACGCATATACTTTTTGTACGATAATAATTTGAAAAAATTCGGACGCAACCAACAGTAGGAGAGCCTGTACTTAACATCTCAATATAATTTAATTTAAACAAGGCACAAATTAAAAATAAAAAACAAAAAACAAGAACATAGATTAAAAAAACCAAAAATATAAATATAAATTATACAAGCAAATACTAAATTTAAAAAATGTTTTTGTACGACAGTTGTTTATCCGCAACCATTCTACTTTAAGACCAACGCTCCACAAAGTAGGCTACAGAATCGTAAGGCGAGAATGTTAATAAAAATTATGCGTCACTACTTTTCCTTATAACTTCATTGTTTATGGTCCGATTTAGCTCCCATTCGCAACAATCATTATAAGCATGCTGAATGCTGTTCGAGTTTAAAAAACATATTTGCAAATTTGATGGAGAGGGGAAAGAAATATGAAAAAGGTATTAAAAATTTAACGCAAACTTAATCTGCTTGCTCTATAGAGGCATCTAACTGCCAAATATGATGTCTCTAGCTCTTACAGTTTTTAGACCCTGTACTTTAAAAAAGTACAAAAGGGTCTATTAAGATTGTGCAAATGACATTTGTGTGTAACAGGCAGAAGGAGGCGTGGCAGACCCCATAAAGTATATATATTCTTGATCAGGACGACGAGCTGAGTCGATATAGCCCTGTCTGTCTGTCCGTCTGTCCGTCTGTCTGTCCGTCTGTCCGTCTGTCTGTCTGTATGAACACCTAGATCTCGGAAACTATAAGAGCTAGAGACTTAATTTTTTTTTGTTAGCTTTGTGTATTACATAGGCAGGTCAAGTTTGTTTCAAATGTTTGAAAAGTCATCCCCCTCCCCCTCAATTTCGCAAAAATATTTCCAGCATGAACAGTTTTAGAGTCACTGTTTTCCTTTTTTGCATGAATAAAGCTTTAGGTGATTTGAATGTTTGGTGCGATTTGCAGACGAATCGGATAATAAACACCAGAGATATTGGACAAATTTTCTGTACTGGGCATTTGGCAGGGGGAGGGGATAGGGCCTCTAGGGCGTATGCGTGATTTTTGATTGTGAGTATGAATGTCTGTATGAGTTTTGGATATTGTTTGTATTTGCGCGTATATTAGTATGTATAAGTGTATGTGTGTATGTATAAGTGCATGTGTATGTGTATGTGAGTATATGCTGCTGCTGTTATCGACGCCCAGGGCAAACCAAAGTACAGGGTCTCCTACTGTCGGTTGCGTCCGACTGTAGCTTTGCGTCCGACTGTTTTTTTCTGTAAATTTCATTGCGAGTAAATTTCTTGAATCAAATAAATTACGCAAAATTCAAGCCAGAGAAGTAAACCTAACCTCATCGTGCTAGCGCCATCTTGAATTTATTAAGAATATACTTTGTTGGGTCTGCCTTCTGCCTGTTACATACATTTCTGAGTTGCACAAACTTAATAGACCCTTTTGAACTTTTTAAAAGAACATGATCTAAAAAAAAACAATTTCAACAATGGAAAAAATATTTAAACAACAAGCATTACTTTAGCATCTTGATTTACTATTTACATAAGCAATTAATATAGGGATTCCTGAAACTGATTTTGATTTTGATTATGACAATCAGCTGTTCGCAGCTGTTCCATACAAAATTTTGTGTGTGACCAAAGAAAGTACGGAAATGACGGTCACACTAAAAGTTTTAGCATAATCAGCTCCGAAGCTGATTTTGATTTTGATTATCTTGATGTGAGACCGTTCACCCTTGTGTGACCGTTTACTATGTAGAAAACTAGTGGCAACACTTGGTGTTTATTAGAGCTATTTGAAAATGGAATACTTTGTAAGCATTCTGCAATTTTATAATAAATTACTGAATTATTTAAAGTTTTAAATATGTTTTAGAATTTGAAGAGAAAGAGGAACAGTGTCATGGCAAGGCTGCCAGATGTTCTGAAAATCAAAATCAAATCAGTGCGCAAAAAAGGTCATTCCGTCAACTGATTTTGATTATCTAAAAGCAAATCAAAATCAAATCAAAATCAGTTTCAGGAATCCCTATAATATAAAAATCAAATGGTTACAATTAAAATAATATGCTTTTAACCCTGCAACGTCATCCTTCGTCAAAATGACTACGCGCTATTTTATTTTTGAATTAAAACCTATTTATACTGTTTATTTTGGTCCCCCTTTTCGTGTAGTACTTGCCAGGAACTTAATAGTTGGTAGTCAAAGTAGGACAATGCACTAGACACATTCTAAGTATTTGATAATTTGATTTTTACGAAAGAAGTCGTCATATTTTGTATGTAAACGACGTAGTTTTTTGTTGAAAACGAGCTATTTGCCAAAAAAAGGCAAGCTGTGAAATGATTTTTTTAAGTTAAAGATTAAATAAAAATTACAAAAATGATAAACAATATTGAAAGAAATATGTTTAAATATAATTAAAAAATATATTTTGGTATTTAATTTTGCTCACGACATATTTTAGACTAACATAAAATAGGTCGTAGTCATATTGACGAAGGATGACGTTTATGTACTAAAAATAAGGATGACGTTCCAGGGTTAATTGTAAATGAACCGGAGAGCTTCAGTAGGCAGCAAATAAAAAGGAGATTTTGATGTATTTTCCATTCCATTCCAACCGCAATCACAAATCACGCGTACACTCTGAGCGTATGGACGCTTCCGCTATTCCCTCCCATATCAATTGTCTTGTAGATTTTCGATAACTCCTCCCTCTCCCCCGCAACCCACGAAAAGCCAGCAAGTCGGTTGTGCTCACGAGCTGCGCACCTTGCGATGCTGGTTGAGATGCCACTTATCAAGTATCTAGGTGTTAATAAACGAAACTTCAAAACAGCTGAGTACAGACTTATATATATGTAAACTTTACTGTTAATATTGTGTATGTTCGTGCCACAACTGACCACTAAATGTATCCTCTGTTGCTGCGTCTGCTGTTATTCTGCTCTTCCTCTCTGATGTCATGCGCTATCCCATCTTACATTTATTTATTAATTTTGTTCTTTTTTTTTCTTGAGTACAGCTATTGTGGTCATCTGACAATTATCTGATAACTATATGCTGAATAATATTTTGGGCACAATTTTAATTAATCCGACCATACCCAATTTTTGCTCCTATTTGAGCATCCTTGGCGTTTCAAACATTTCACCTATTAAAGGATAACTTATTGTTATTATCAAATAAAATGTATATTTATATTATATTAAGTAATAAACTTAATCAAAATTAGTATTTGAGTCTATACGTAAGCCGCGTTGATCAAAAAGAATAAAGATCAAGTTCAAATATACACATATAAGTATATTTCGCCATAATTACTATTTCTTAAATATATTTGTCGAATAATTATATTTACTCACAATTGTTTTGCCCGGATAGCTACTGTCAAATGCAGCATATACATACTGTACACACACACACTCACTTATACATACAAAATCAAAAATAACAAATACGCCCTAGCGGCCACGTTCGCTGTGGCTTCCCCTTACTCTTGCCCAATGCCTAGTACACAAATTTATTATCCTATATCTTCGGTGTTTATTATTCAATACACGAATCAATCCAAAAAAATAATTGAGTTTTTTACTCTTATACTTTCCGAGATCTAGGTGTTCATACAGACAGATAGACAGACGGACATGGCTAGATCGACTCAGCTCGCCGTCTTGATGATGAATATATACTTATACTTTATGGGGTCAACTACGCCTCCTTCTGCCTGTTACACACAAATGTCATTTGCACAAACTTAATAGACCCTTTTGTACTTTTTGAAGTACAAAGCCAAGAAATAAACACTTCTCACAGATTAGCACCTACAAAATATTTACATATGAATAATAAATTTCAACCATACCTTCACCGTACCTTTCCTAGCACAAAAAGCCACAATACATAAGGTAGTATATATTCCATTAAAATATATAGGCTAGATTACACTTATTCGGTTAATTTGGGCGACAGTATGAAACATGTTAATTTACGTTAGTTAGATAAGTTAGAGCAAATGAATCTCGTGAGTTCAAACCACTTTTAAACAAAAAGCCAAAGGATTAACTACCTCTTTGCCATAAAGCCGTATACTATGTCGGTCTGTGTGAGTCGGAGGTGCTGGGCGTTTAACTGTGCGCATTATATGTCTAGGCAACCTGCAAAATGCCTGATAATGGATTATTCCATGCCATAAATGTAAATGCTGCAAAGAGCAATGCGAGCATATCTTTTCAGACTCGGACAGACAGAGAGACAACTAACCAAGAAGCCCAGAAATAACTGAAACAATCTAGCAACGGCAGAGACGGCGGCAAAGCCAATGCGATGACGCCTTTTTGTTGCAAAAGTGGCAGTGGTAGTTATGGCTGCCATGAAAAAAGAAAACTACAAAATGCACAGAGCAATGCTAAAACGAGTAACAAAAACTCGGAAAGCTACAGTCGGATGCAACCGACAGTAGGAGACCCTGTACTTTCCTTCGCACACACACACGCTAACGAACACGCACACATGCACACATAGCGCAAAGTCACACGCAACCACACATACGGTCGCGCTGCTCCCCCCTTACATAGTACAGGGAATTGAATCTTGAATATCTCCGGTGTTTATTATCCGATTGAGCCACAATTCACAGAACAGATGAAGATTATCATAAGATTATCGTATGCCACACAAGTTTGTATCTTTAAAATTGTGGGTGTGGCAATTTTGCGCGGTTTTCGGGGGAGGGGGGAGGTATCAAAAATTTAAAACAAACTTGATCTACCTACACTATAGGGGCATCTAACTGCCATATGATGTCTCTAGCTGTTACAGTTTCCGAGATCTAGGTGTTCATACGGACGGACAGACAGACGGACAGACGGGCAGACGGACAGACAGACAGACGGACATGGCTAGATCGACTCAGCTCGTCGTCCTGATCAAGAATATATATATTTTATGGGGTCTGCCACGCCTCCTTCTGCCTGTTACATACATTTCGGACTTGCACAATCTTAATAGACCCTTTTGTACTTTTTTAAAGTAGAGGGTCTAAAAAAGTGCCAAGGAGAGTGGAATGAAAGTAACGGCAGCTTTTTATGGCCACAGCAAAGTCGCAACAACAGCAACAGCAACTGCAGTCAACAAAGACGCGTAAATTATTTTAGATTTACATTTCTGCATTTCATTTATGCAGAGCACCCACTTACTTCGCCCCCTGCTCTATCAGGAACCTCCCACACACACGCACCACTAGGCTTAGCTGCAGTAGCCGGTGGTGCTGTTGCTTATAGCTGCTACTTGCCACCGGAGGCGTTAAGCAAGACGGCGTCGGCACATAATTTATGCCATTTTTATGATTATTCATTATGAGCGTGAATGCGCCATAGTAGCACAATGGGTGTGATACCTATGTGTATGAATAAAAATTTACTTCATATAAAGTTAGAGAAATGTAAACACGTAACACGACTAAATGAGTTGGGAGTTTTTAGATCGTTATCGTAAGTGGATGCAATTCGAGGGCAAAGGTTGTTCCACATCAATAGAGAAAGTCTTTACAGCATGGCCTACAAACTGCAAACTTTTGATTAAATATCTATGCTGTGATTCACAACACCCTATCGCTATATTAAGACTGGGTGATTCCAATTGTGGATAAGAATGATTTAACGCATTTAAATGTTGATGTAAGTCCTCGCGCTTCCGTTGCAATTTCGGTCGAATTTAAATGGGGAAAAAGACTCAGTACAGCTGATGTAAGGCTCTTTCTGCAGTGGACGGAACGGTTAATCTGACGCGCATTAAATCCAATTAAAAATTTTAGATATTATATCAGGGCACATTAAGCGTAAGTGATCAGAGTAGATACTTTAGTTTCTCTATTTATTTGGTTTATTTAACGTGCTAGTAATAGAGTTCAGTACAAAAATTTTAATTTATAATCATAATAAGCCTCTTCTGAATATATATTTGACATTAAAGTTGGGTTAAAGCAAAACTATAATTTAATTTAGATTAGATTAATAGATTCTTTCAACATTTTTGTTTTAGTATTTATATAAAAATTGTTGTACTTATTCTAAAACACATACCGTTTACCCCTACAATAAGTCAACAAATGGCTTTGTAATACCACTGTTTCAAACGGTTTCAGTCCAGACTTTTTGTTTGTCAGGTCCGCATGGCATTTGTTTCATATTTTAAGCGTATTTCTGTGGCGCAACGGATATCCAACAAAACGTTTGTAAAAAAAAGGGAGAGGCTACAGTTGGCCGTAACCGACAATAGTGGACTCTGTACTTTACTTCAATTCGGCCGTCATTAGCAGCAGAAGATACATACACAAATAAAATGCAAAACAAACATGATCTGCTTGCACTATAAGAGAACTGTTTAAGTTTTGCGAGGTCTAGGTGTTCATACAGACGAACAGGCAGACGAACAGTGCTATATCGACTCGGCTCGTCGTCATAATCAACTATATATACGTATACTTCATGTTACACAAAGTTATACACTCTTTTTAACTTTCTTAAAGTAAAGGGTCTAAAGAGTAGTTGCATTTTTTCATCGTTAGAAGGACAGAGAGATATATATTTACAGAGGGAGTCCTATATTTCAAGTAATTAGCATTAATTTTTCCCACTGATAATCCCCACGGCTTATGGCTACCTTTGTAACACGTGAAAAAGGGAAGAGTGAAAGCAGTTGTCGCTTCACTGCTTTCCCCCCTCTCATAGGCTTCTCATGGTGCTGAGTTCTGGACTTCGGATTGCTGGGACTAAATTCGTAACTGCGCTTAATCGCATGGTATTTGCAAGTTGTTGATTGCGTTATGGGCAAAGTTAATAAAGTCATTTGCATCTTTGCATTAAGTGGATGAGTTGCCAGTTACCTGTAAAGATACAGAGCGAAAGAAAGGCATGTTTTATAGGGAAACACACAAGTCTCAGTAAGCCGGATTAATTAGCTTATGTATGAGTTGCGTTGTGGGTCACCGAGATAGCTTGGCTAATGCAGATGAAATAATATGATATAAGTATTTACGCCGATTTTGTTTCTAAAATTAATTACGCAACTTTTGGCAACATAAAGTATAGAAGGTAAAGTGAGATCACTTTAAGCGAATTCTGCCATAACAGCAAGATTCATGTAATTCTATTATGCTTTTGCTCTTGGTTAAGCTATAACAGGCATAAGGCGACTTAGCAGACCCCTCAAAGTATACATATATCGCTCGTTTATGCGAAGGTTTTGCATTTATACTATGCTTCTTATGTAGCGACAATTTTAGATTGTAATTTGAGTTATGGCTCTCTTTTAGTAAGAGAGCGATATATTCTTGATCAGGAAGTTATATGCTAGCGTTCAAAGTATGAATCTGTGCGCCTGGGTATGTTTGTGTGAGTACGTGTTAGTCTCTGTGTTTTCGAATGCTGCTGAAATTCTGTGACTACTCTCAAAGCAAAGTACAAGGTCTCCTACAATCTGCTACGCCCGACTATTTTTTCAAATGAAATTATTATTACTCTGTGCAGAAGTTGCAGAAAAACAAAGAAAATACATCTAAGAAGCAGCAAAAGAAACTGTCAATCTAATTGAAATTCTAGACAAAATCTTCCGCAAATTACCTTCATTGACAAAAATCTCCTAATCCCATGTTGCTGGCGTTGCGAAACCTGAAGACAAACTTGAAAGCCACCCCAAGACACAACGGTGAGATTGACAGAAACGTGCGGGGAAGCATACAAAGGAGTCGACTTTTTCTTCGATAACTTATTGTTTAAAAAGGGTCAGTGAAACGCTGAAAGAGGATATGCTGGAGGAAAACGAGCAAACATACTTGAAGTCAGGAGCAGAGCAAAAGCATCAGGAAGCGGAAGTGCAGCAACGTCGGCTATATTGGCATTGTGTGTGTGCATGAGTCTGTCTATCTTTGTGTGTGTGTGCATTCCTGTGACAATTGGGATGCAGGTAAAGATGGCGCTCCCGATGTCTTCATATGGCAACCAAAATTTTAGAAAAAATAAAAAGAAAATAGGTAAATACTTTGCGGTCGTCGTCTTTTCGCAGTGACGGGGGCCATTACGCTGAGTACATTGCCCACAAACGCGCCCCTACCCACCTCCACTACTAGCACGCAACTCGGGACAGCTCCTTTGGGGATGCCTGCATTTTTCATGGCGGCAACGCTGGCTGCTTTAGCGATTTAATTTAATCAACTGAAAGCACATTTGCAGTTTTCCTAATCGCACATACAGAGAGTCATACACACACACACACATACACATGCACAAATGCATACACAATAGAGACCCTATTTTAGGTCCTCATCATCCCTTAACTTCTGCTGCACCTCGAATGTCTTCGTTTTGTCGCAACCCTGTCATTCAACCCGCTGCCGGATTGCAATAGCTCACTCACAACTCTTTCCTGCTCCATTTTTTCTAAGTTCTTGTTATATTTTTTAATAACGCATTACTTGTATCTCACAGACATTGATGTTGAGTCAACTTTGCCGTTTATTTTCTTTTGCTGTTTATATTTTTAGACCCTGTACTTTAAAAAAGTATAAACGGGTCTATTAAGATTGTGGACCTCAGAAATGTATGTAAAAGACAGAAAGAGGCGTGACAGACCCCACAAAGTATTCTTGATCAGGACGACGAGCTGAGTCGATTCATCAACAACAGCGAAATGGAGGTAAGGGTATGGCAAGGAAACTAAGTAAATTGCCTCGCACCATGAGAGAGATTTACGTTCTGGTCTCTTTCATGCTTGGGAAGGGCAAAGAGAGCAAGTGTCTCTCTATAACACTTCTCTCATACATACACGCATCTTTAAGTGATACTGCTAGTAATGAGCCTCTCCCAAATCACCACACACGGAGAAAAATCCGAAAAGGTAACACTTAAAAGGAATCAGCTTGTAGAGGAATCAGCTAAATGAATGCAGCACTCTCTCCACCTACTCCTCGTTACACTGAAAAGAATGTAGCTGTAGAAAGAAGAAAACTTGGCCTGAGGCTAGTAAATGTGGGTGAGCTTATATGCATATGTACATATATAGGACATGTACATATACATATATGTTATCCCTGTGGGCTTTAAATTTGCCGTTGCTACTGCTGCTATCCCTTATGCTGTTGGGGTGTCGTTGTTATTCCTGCGGTTTGAGTGGTTTTTTCTCTTGGCTGATTCTACATATACATGTATAAATGTATATACATAATTCTCATTTGTAACCGCGCGTGAAATTTACACGCATTTTGAAGTCTAATTTGACATTAATTCAATACCCTGAGGATAGTACGCGTTATTATACTCCTGCTGCTGTTCTATGACTACTTTGAATAAATGTGCGAATGTGTGTATATGTATATTTAGTATGTGATTGTTTGGGCTCGCAGATACACAACGTGTTTAAGTATGCGAACTGAATGTATAAATCTTTATAACAGCTCAAGAAATTAAACTAGTTTTGCATTCCAAAAGTGGAGACCCTGTACTTTGTTTTGCATTAGGTGTCGATAACAGCAACATCATATACATACATACATACACATACACTTATACTACATACAAATATACGCGCAATCACACACATTAACCAATACTCACACATACATTCATGCCCGCAATCAAAAATCACGCATACGCCCTTGCGGCCGCGTACACTGTTGCTTTCCCTTCCGCTGCCCAAAACCTAGTATACAAAATTGATTATCCCATATCTTTGGTGTTAATTACCCGATCGGGCTGCAAATCGCACCATACATTCAATGTATCTTAAACTATGCAAAAATGAAGACAGTGGCTCTAAAGCTATAGGTGCTAAGAATATTTTTGCGAATTTGAGGAGGAGGGGATGACTTATCAAACATTTGACATGACCTTGAGCTGCCTATGTAATACACGAAGCTAACAAAAACCTAACAGAATTGAGTCTCTAGCTCTAATAGTTTCCGAGATCTAGGTGTTCATACAGACAGACGGACAGACAGATATCGACTCAGCTCGCCGTCCTAATTGGCAATACATATTAAATGAAAATTCTTGAAATGAGAATGTTTGTCTTATTAGTATAAAGATTCTTAAAACTAGTATATAGACCGAGAAGCATAAGTTTCCATTGGAGTGTTACTATGTTTTTATTTTTGCTCTATGTAATGATGAAAAGTTTTAAAATGTCTGTATTTTTGTTGTTTCTCGTTTGTAACAAATAAATACTAAAAGACTCTGTAATGACAGGCCCAGAGAAGCGGCCAGAGCAGTCCATCAATAACAATAACAACAACAACAATTCCATAAACCCCTTTGGGGAAAAGAAAATTTGATGACAGACTTTCGTCATCGAGTTTTCATGATTTCTTTCCTTTCGAACTGATTTTTTCCTGGGAGTATAAAAATAATAATACTTTAATTTAAATGATTTAATTTTATAATATATGTATAATTATAATTGAGATATTTGTTTATAATACGTAATATTTATATTCACTTACGTGCACTTTTTATTAATTTGCCCTGTTTCTCTTAGAGATCAATTCTTATTCTAATGGAATAAACTCATTGTAATGCAGCTCAGCTGAGTTCAAATCCTAACCATGGTAAACCTAACCAAAACCAACTGCCAATTAAAGCCAATTCGTTTCGCGACAGTTTTTGGCTTTACTTTTTTATGTCGTTTTCCTTTTTGGCCTGTTAGCCATTCAGTTCGCATAACCATAACGAAATTTATTTAAAAACTTGAAACTCGACCAAAAATTTGCACAAATGCTGCCAATTTTGACCAAACACCACATCCAAAGAAAAGAATAAATAAAAAAGGAGAGCACGAGATGGAAAAAAGTAAAAGAAAAACTCCAAACAATGAAGCTCAGTTTGGTCAAAGGCAAATACCACTGATTGTGACAATCAGCGTGACAATAAAATTGGCGCTCAGTTGCGAAGGATTGGGATCCGGTTGGGATTTGAGTTTAGGATCGCTGTGCGGCTAAGCGTTGGCAACAGCTGGTCGCTTTGGCAATCAGAGGGAAACGAAACGCACAGAAACCGTTACGTTACATACAGACACATATACAGAGAGACGAACAGAGAGACACCGACACCGAGAGGTAAAGCTTTAAACTTTGACAATTTCCATGTCAACCAAATGCGATAAAAGAATTTGAAAATTCCGACATGTCAGAAGGCTATGTGGAGGCGCTGATGGGGGCGTGGCAGTCAAAATGACAGGCTTGTGACACGCACAGACCAACTGTCACATCCGCTGAACTTGCACATGAATGTGTGTGAGTTGTAGGGAGGGGAAGCATGTGGCCAACCCTTGCGAATTTTTATAAAATTGCCAGAGCAAAAGGGGCAAGGGAACACGAAAGCAAAATCAAAAGAAAAACAAAAGAAAAGCAAAGTAAACCAAGCCAAAGGCACGCAATGATGATGACACTATTTTTGCTGCTACTACCATTCTTTCTCTACAAGGCATTGTTGTTGTTGGTGTTGTTGTGGCAACTGTAACATTATCTAAGCTAACAAATTGTCAACACGTACAAATGCGTTCACTCAAACGTAAACGGGGTAATAACCATTTTTCGTAATAATTTTGTCATAACAAATCTAGGTTATATCCACGCACAAGCATTTCTGTACAGTTTCTTTTCCTCTTTTTTCCTATCAGCAGGAACCAGCTGTGCCCAATAAAAGTTAACCTGAGACGTGTCCCACATGGCAATAGCAACATTGTAGACACGATCAGTTTAGACTATCTTCAATTTAAGCTACGTTTTTCGACTTATTACATATCTGAGAAATGTATGTTAAGAAAAAAGCCTTTCATGTGAGGCATCAATCTTTAGCCCCGAAAGCTACAGTCGGACGCATTCGACAGTAAAAGACTTTGCTTTGCCTTGAGAATAGTAGAATAAAAGTAGAAAAGGGTCTATTAAGTTTGTGCAACTCAGAAATGTATGTAAGAGGCAGAAGGAGGCGTGGCAGACCCCACAAAGTATATGTATTCTTGATCAGGACGACGAGCTGAGTCCTTCTATTTAGATCCTACTGTCGCTTTTCCGAATTTTTATATGTATTAAAGCTTTGTGTAAAGCTTTTTGTTACAGAATTAGTTTTGTGATAAAAAAAATACCTATCCTACGGAAAAATTTTTAAAGCCTATAGAAACATAATATTAGTAAGTTTCTGTAAATAGCTTGTGTGATATAGCATCTCAAGCTTAAACAATTTTTCAGTATAAAAATATTAACTTCTTTTTAATGCATATTTTGCAAATTTCGTTTAGATTAGCATAAAAACTGCATAAGAAATTAATAACATTTTATGTTAAGATTGTAAACGTATTTTGTTTCATATAAATATCTGTATTCTTTCAAAAGTTTTGATTTTTGGTTCCGTAAATTCGCCGAATTCGCCACAGTGCGTCAATAGCAGCAGCATATATGTCTATACATACATACACACATTTATTCTCTAAACGGAATTCAGTGACTCCAAAACTGTGGCCCTAATCAGCTTAAAGAATATTTTCAGGATTTCAGGGGGAAGGGGGAGAAGATATTGAAAGTCAGGCATAAACTTGACTAAAAAGTAAAAAATTGTGCATCTAGCTCTTATACTAGCTTACAAGATCTCGGTGTTCATACGGACAGACAGACTCGACTCAGCCCGTCGTCCTGATCAAGAATACTTATATGAATATGCTTTTTGAAATACCATTCTTTCTTCTGCCTCTTACACACAAGTGTGAGAGCAAGTCTGAGTTGCTGAGATATATGTGTACTTTTTTAAGCTACAGGGTTGAAAAAATGCAGCGAAACTAGATCAATATGATTTGAATATTATAAATAAAATGTTTATTAAATTGTGTAAAATAATTTGCTTAACTTATACTAATTCATTTCAAAGAAACTCAAACTGCACCCTTATATAAGAGAATATGCTAGTACGTCCTCGTGGGTCATGTGTTATGTTCATTGGCACAAATTGCTGTCCCCCTTCAAGCTGCTGCTACTGCTGTTGCACCATTTCCTCTCATTTTTATGCCGTTGGCAAGACAAAAACTACAGCAGTAACACGACGGCGTTGGGCCGAAAGCAGAAGCCTGCTGCCAGTCCATGCAAGCAGTTTGAGCAAAACGTCCTGCCTCATCCCGGTGCACTGCCTGCAAACGCATAACGCGCCCGTTCAACTTAAGAAATAAACTAAAGTTGTCACGTAAGCAAAGTTTATGACAAAAAAAAAAAAAGCAAAAGAGAAGAGTAGAGATGCCAACGATTGTGCCAGCTCGACAGCTGCAGCAGCAGTTGCACAGTTGAAACATCTCGTTGGACACGCGCCATGCCACCAAATCATCTGCAGAGCTGTCCATTCACACCGCATTTCTCCTCCACTGCAAACAGTTGCACGCTCTGGCTGCGTTTAACATTTAGCTGCCTGAATGGTTTCAGTGACCAGGGAAAGGGGTTGCAATGGGGCGTGGCTATACCACTGATTGACCAAATGATAGACAGTCGGTTCAGACTTCGCTTTAGCTGCTGCAGAGTGCTTACATCTTGCAGTTTTGGCCTTTGATTGCAACTTTCTTTTGCACATTTAGCACATCTTGACACTCGTCGATTCATATTCACAGTGCCATGCTCCCAATTCTCCTTCCCGCAGCCATGCTCATCACCAATCTCATGCCGCTGCCTCTCGCTTCCTTCCACATTCCTTAAATATGTATGCAGTTTGTATCCTTTACAGCTCGAATTACAATTCTGTTGCGAAATATTGTGTAAGCTGGGTCGAAATGACGTTGGTGTTCTTATGGTAATTGAATCAACTTGGCCAGTTGATAACCCTTCGACAAGTTGATAATTTCGTAATTGCTCATTATTGAAATCTTTTTTTTTTAAATACTAAGAGTTCAGACTCACATTAATTGATTTTACTTACTCAAATTTTTAAGTCGTGCCCGATTAACTTTCCTTTAAAAAATCATTGCAGTTAAAGAATTAAGCGAGCACTGTCCTAAGTGCCAACAACAGACCCAACAGAGAATATAATTTTAACGAACAGAAAAATTCTGAAAACGCACAAAACAAAATTTGTTCGAAAAATGAATTCATGAAATCATGAAAAGTTGTTGACGAAAGCCTATCAAGTATGCCTTTTCTAAATTTATGAACCGGTCGGCTATGTTTCAGCCTATTTACTTAATTAACTTAATTCATGCAAATGTCTTGATTTAATCAAAAGTTATGACGCTAATTTCGCCGAAGACTCCACTGCACTATGGGCAAAAATGGGCTATATGCGGCATTAATTCCAATTTTAAAGATACAGACTTCAAATTTTACACGAATATTCGTAACACTAAAATGGGATTTCGGATTTTTTTCTTGTGTTAACTTGACAACGCCTTCATTACCGCCCTTTGATCATTTCTTTTAGAGATTTAAAATTTAAAACAAATATTTGTAACATTAATAATAAATTTTGGAATTGTTTTTAATTTGTCCTTGCTTAGTTAATTTCTTAATTTTATAGAGTTTTATTGAAAAGCTTATAAATTTGAATATTTCTTAATATTTTACATTATTTACTTGATGCGTGCTTAATTACGTTTACTGTAAATCTTATAAATAAAATAAAATTTATGTACTTATAAGTTAAAAAAATTAATTTTATGTGATTAAGGTATATCACAAAGGTATATAACAGAGTTTTTGCGTGATTATTTAGTCATCTGTAGATTCTTCCTCCAATTCCACAGTCTGCAGTCCAAAATAATCAATTTCATCTTTTGTCGTATTCGTCTTCTTCTGCTTCATTTTGAACATCATCAGGGGCTTCAAAAAGAGCAAGAACTTCTTTCGGCAGACTCCGTTGTTTATTTAATCTTTTTCGTGCTTTTAATACATAAGTTAAAAGTTTCGGCACACAAAACTTTGAATTTAACTGAGTTAATTCCGTACTCACAAGAAATAGCAATTAAAATTTTATGGAAATTTTTTAAAATTTCAAAATCAAAATTTAAGATTGATCAAAAGATCTCAACATTCACAAATGCTCTTCTTGCAGTATTGCCATCATTGCTATTGCCACTGCCATTTTGCTTCGGAATGTCTACAGTTGGACCGATTTGCAACTTACGCAATGCTACTTCAACTTTATCAGAACCTTTGACCAGCTATTTTTTTACGAGATTCTGTACGGGATTCTCAACACAAACTCCATAAATCAAATCCATGCATGTAGAAGACTCACTCCTTATTAAAGATTTTCCGGATTAACGTCAAAGAATATTGATTGAAAATCGCCTGTTGTGCAAAAAATTTGGCGATAATTTGGCGCCCTTTTGTATCTTAGCTTTGCAGCGTTGCATCACTTGACTTCTATCAAATACAAAATATTAAAGGTAGTCCCCAAAAATATTTAAAAATACTTTTTACGCTTTTTGGAGTATTGTAAATTCAAAATTTAAGAAATTTTTGAAATACGGAACAAACAAAAAATTGTATTTATGCCGGTGTTTGCCCATAGTGCACTGTGCGCCGTCTCAGCTGCAGATATCGTTATCTAAAGCAAAACAACGAATAGGATTTCATTCTGTCAGTTGCACTTTTGTTTTGTTATATTTCATCAGGAAGATGGGCTAAGTTATTTGGCAATCAGTATGTACAGGTCATCTTGAGTACCATAGTATCCATAAAAAATATGTATATGCACCCGATTTGGAAAGACTAACACAAATACATTTGCATATTTACTCTACCCTATGCAATTTTTTGTGTTGCATTTACTATATTAAAGAATATTTTTCATTTTCCTACGTGTATTGGTTATAGTTTCCAAGGTTATAAAAAATAACTCAAAAAAAAGTAGGGAAAGCTACAGTCGGACGCAACCGACAGTAGGAGACCCTGTACTTTGGTTTGCCCTGGGCGTCGGTAACAGCAGCAGCATATATGAACATACTCACATACACATATACATGCACTTATACATACACACAAACACATATACATACAATTATTCGCTCAAATACAAACAATAACCAATACTCATACATACATTCATACTCACAATCAAAAATCACGCCCTAGTGGCCGCGTACACTGTGGCTTCCCCTCCCCCACCCACATGCTCAGTACAGAAAATTGTTTGTCAAATATCTCTGGTGTTTATTATCCGATTGGGCTGCAACTCGCACCAAACATGCAAAGCACCTAAAGCTTTATTCATGCAAAAAACAGTGACTCTAAAACTGTACATGCTGGGAATATTTTTGCGAATTTGAGTGGGTGGGGGATGACTTTTCAAACATTTGAAATAAACTTGACCTGCCTATGTAATACACGAACCTAACAAAAAAAGAATTAAGTCTCTAGCTCTTATAGTTTGCGAGATCTAGGTGTTCATACAGACAGACAGACAGACGGACAGACGGACGGACAGACAGGGCTATATCGACTCAGCTCGTCGTCCTGATCAAGAATATATATACTTTATGGGGTCTGCCACGCCTCCTTCTGCCTGTTACACACAAATGTCATTTGCACAAACCTAATAGACCCTTTGTACTTTTTTAAAGTACAGGGTCTAAAAATTTGGCAGAACCCTCTCATCAGTAACGCGGCCATTTGCAAGGACAGCGTAAATCACATGGGAGTCTTTGAGCCCAGAAGTCATTTTACTATTGTAATCTCATTAGTGCTTCAAATTTATCAATTCAAAGGGCGAAAATGTCGCCTAATTGGTGTTTTGACAAGTGCCACATCACGGCAGCTTTGACAGCCACAATAGCGGAGATTAGGAGCGGGTAATGTTGACAGTACACACATAAGCAGTTTACTATATTCAGCGTTAAATAAAACGAGTGCATAGCGAAATAATTGCAAAATTTTAACTATAACATGACCTTTACCAAAGTTAGTATTACTAATTAAACGTACATTCATTTATGTGCGATTGGCAGGTCGTCTGGTTAGTTTTCCCAGTTGGAGAAATATAAATAGAGAAAGTCAGCTGTCCCAATGGGCTTCTTTTGAAGGGGGTTTAATTTGACATCCTCAAAGCCGAAATATATGTACATATGTATATCTGAGTATGCATTGAAAGAACTCTCTTGTTTTGGTTACCCTTCATGATTTCTTTAGCAATAATTTGCGCCAATATTCAGTTTTCAGATATTTACAATATACCACGTCTCCGGGTTCAGACTCTGCACATTGTAAGATTGTAAGCAAAAGTTATCGTTGTATTAGTTTCGTTATTCGCTTTGCACTCGGCTGTCTATCATTAAACCAACATTATTCGTAACCTATGGTACATCTACATATTATATTTAGGTCACGGATAAATAATACTTTTAATCTCCTTAACTTTGTTCTCAGCAGAATTACATTCGTTTTGGGGAAAAAAGTAATAGTCTGAGTCTGAGGAAACTCATTCTAAGAATTATTTTATTATGAAACCTAAAGAATATATTATGAAATAATAAAGAGGTAGTATTTTAATATTTCATCAAGTAGAAGAATCATGGAAACCGTCACTGCCCATTAAAAGATGGCTTGAGAAATTATTATCATATTGACACAATGCTGCAGCAACACTACATCTTCAAACTTACCCAAACAAGGAAGTCTTTTGCAATCAATCTGATGTTTTGGGATGATGAACAAAGACCACACCGACAAACTTTAGCAAAGGGTCAGTAATGAAGATTCATTGACGATCGCCTTAATTACAATGATACCCATGTCTGTTTTCGGCAGTCCAAAAAAAAGTGAGTGCAGTGACTAACTGTGAAGAATTGCTGTTGCTCAAAAGTTTGACGATTCCTTAAAGATATGCTGGAACGTAAATAAATTTCACAAGTTATTTTTAATCCCAAATAAAATAACCCTTGAAGTTGTTCGCTAGAGTAAGCCTAAGCAAAATTCATTGTCTGATACGGCAGGATATTATCGTCTTTCTGGAGATGAATGAAAGAAAAAAGTCAATAAAACTGACATCCACTTAAAGCCCAAATATGTATATGTATAAAAAATAAATAAATATGCCGATAATTATAGCACAAAACTAAAGTAAAGTACAATTGCGAAGGCTTCGAACCACTTAGCTTTATCGCACAGCGTCGTAAATTACTCTAGTTAGTGCTGGACACCTACAGAGGATCTGCTCCAGTGCCTCTACTTTATACATCTGTGGTGTCCAGTCAGCACTCCAATTTCGGGAGTTAAAGTAGGTAGTTGCTAAGTGATGGTGCGGTGTATTGCACATGGACTTCGCCACTTTGCAGCCTTCCGTGGATCTCCATCTCTTCCGTCATCTCTTCCATCTCAGATGCTGTCCTCCACGATTTTGTATGGTGACCTTAATGAGATGTGCACATATGTACATAGATTAAAGGTACTATTTTAAGGAAACTTAAGGAACATTTTATTTTAAAGAAACTTTACGTACGAATTATTCAGTTTCTGTACAGCGTATATTTAATAATAGTGATAGTATTCTTAAAAATATTAACCCTGCACCGTCATCCTTCGTCAAAATGACTACGCGCGATTTTATTTTTGAATTAAAACCTATTTATACTGTTTATTTTAGTCCCCCTTTTCGTATAGTACTTGCCAGGAACTTAATAGTTGGTAGTCAAAGTAGGATAATGCACTAGACACATCCTAAGTATTTGATATTTTGATTTTTACGAAAGAAGTCGTCATATTTTGTATGTAAATGACGTAGTTTTTTGTTGAAAACGAGCTATTTGCCAAAAAAAAAACAAGCTGTAAAATGATTTTTTAAGTTAAAGATTAAAAAAAAATTACAAAAATGATAAACAATATTGAAAGAAATATGTTTAAATATAATTAAAAAATATATTTTGGTATTTAATTTTGCTCACGACATATTTTAGACTCACATAAAATAGGTCGTAGTCATATTGACGAAGGATGACGTTAATGTACAAAAAATAAGGATGACGTTCCAGGGTTAAATAAATTTGTATGAAATGGATTTGGAGATCCATTTACGAAAAGAATCCAATTTGGAAGCATTACTTTGTTATTTTAATTTCCGATCTACATTAATTTTTGCAGTTTGAAACAGAAATTTTATTTATTTATTTGTGTTTTTTTTTTTTTTAATTATAAATTTTAGCAGCTAAAAGAATTTATCAGGAATATCACTAAGAGCAAATACAGTTACTTCAGGCTACTAATCATCATCATCATCATCATCATCTATATGGTGGAACTCATAGTTTTCATCAAATGGCACGAAATAGGTCGGTAGTATACCGCGACCCTTGACAAGGGTTAGACCCCGATAGTCGCATTTAATACCAAAATTTTGCAAAATAGACATTGTCTCTTCGGTTACTTGTATCCGACCAGGTAATCCTGTAGAATCCATGCGTGATGCCATATTGACTGGATTTCCCCAAATATCATAATGAACCTGAGATGCTCCTACAACACCGGCCATGATTTCACCGCTGGAGATCCCAATGCTCAGCTCACCATTGAATAAATCAGTTTCACCAAATTTTAAATTTCGATACTTGGAGCTGCACATCCAAAGAGTTCGCATGAGATCCAATGCAAAAGAGGCCATGACGAATACAACTTCTTCATTAGGCGCTGGGATTGGGTTATTCGCAAATCTACTGTTCCTATATTGCTTAGCACGAGCAACTGCAAGAACCAGCTGTAGCTTATCAGATAGATATTAAATAACTGCATAACTTACTTAAAATCGAACTAGCTCGATTTTTGTACTCAACTTGATTGGAATTCCGAACATCTAACCCACAGGCGGCCATATACGTGCATCCAACAATTTTAATCTTTTCCACCACGTTCACTTTATCATATTGGAACAACTGCAATGAAAAATAGAATAATTAAATATATTAAACCAACTAGTGTTTTCTTACGAGTTTATCGAACTCTGTTATGATCTCATTGAGCACACGCAAATTGGGTGTGCCAAGTTTAAAATTCTTCAGTGTGGCAAACATGACGGCGACCATTTCGTAGTTTTCATAGTACATTTCATGTTTTTCTAGCGAGGTCAGATACAGATTGACTGCATAAAACTAATATTAGTAAAATTATCAAGAATATAGAATATTAATCATACCGACGTGAGAAGGTAATATATTATTTAGCAAAATAGTTACGGATTTATTGGCTATTTGCGTGTCCGCTTGTTTCCTTTGCAGCTGCATTGCCCAGCTGCAATATAAGCAATAATTAATAGTTGAGATTGGAATATCTCAATGCATACATACATATACATACATATGGACAAGTAATGAGTACTTACTTGCTGTTGACTTTTTTGCTAAACTCAACTTCTCGCTCCTTGTAATATTGGATGAATAATATGACTGCAACTCCAACGCAATGTGCGTACACGGGGGGGAAATAAGGATTGGTTGATATACCACTTTCAAATAGAAACCATAATGGGTAAAACATAGTTACTATGTACGTGCAAGCAAGCATTGATGAAATCAGTACCCTCACAGTGAGGGGAATCCCGGTGAACGTTAAACAGCTGCCAATTATAAGGCTAACCGCACTAGTAAGAGTCCAGGGGTTGCTACAGGTATGTCGTTCCAATTCATATAAATACAATAATCTCTGCATATGCATAAGCTCGTACTCATCCATATTACATTTTGTCTAGGAAAAGAGAAGATAGGCCCATCAAATCTTAAATGAAAATAAATACATCTACATATTTTATATAAATTAACATTGTTAGATTAATAAAGTATTATATAAAAGGAATTCTTGTCAACTTATCGATTAAGGTTTGTTTACAGATTCTTTGAATTTTAAGATCAATTCTACTCACCAACAGAAGATATAGAACAACAAAGTATGTTCCGAGAATTGCCAAATAGAGACTCATACGTAAAGTGAAATTACTTTGCGCCGAATCAGCCAAACGAAATAGGAGGCAGTTGAATCTTCGGTACTCAGTTGTAGGGGAGAACCAAAAATAACAAAATGATTTATACCAAGTCACAAAGAGAAAGAAAGTTGGGATTATCATAGCACCAATGTCCACGATAACTGAATCTGATATTTCAACATTCCCTAAATTATCAATCGACTGAAGGTACACCAGGTTTATTAACACTAACCAGCATATTAACAAACTGTATTTAAGCAAATAGTCTGGTTGGTGCATGTAGAGAAACTCAAGGTACTTATTATGGAAATGTAAAAATATGTAGTCGATTTTCGGATAAAGGCTTGCATATTCCGTTGCTTGCTTTTTTGAAAATTTGAACAAATGATTTCGGCTGTGACAAAAAGTGTTAATAGATCAGGTCCATTGAAAAATGATTACAAATTAATATTGAATATGATACTTACAAAACAATACCAACTGGCATCTCTCTTAATTGTTTACGTAACTGTATGTTAGTATTTTCTTGCTGATGTTCTTTAAGGTTCAAATGATTAGTTTCAAAATTTTTTTTTGATTTTAATTCATATATCATGTGGTGCTCAGGTACATCTACTGCGGCAATTAGAAACGTCTGAATATTATTCTTTTTGAGAAGTGGATCATCGCGAGCTGCTTGAGTTCCGGGAAGAATTTTGTAGTTCGAATCAAATATTTTACCAAGTGTATGAGCACTAATATGTATGTGGCCCGGTAAGCCGGTCGACTCCAGTTTGTTTGCAATCAATACATCGTCTCCTAATAGGTGAATGAAGATTAATAATTTATGCATTATATTAGATTGAAGTATTCTCACCCCAAATATCATACTGTAGTTTCGCAATTCCAATAACGCCGGCAAATACTTCGCCTGTATGAACACCAATACGCATATCAATATCAACATTTCGAATAGCCCTGAATTGAAAAAATTGATAGAAAAGTGTCGGTGGAGCAGTCCATTAGGGAAAAAGAGTTCTAACCTGACTTCCCGAATGTGTGCAATCATACAGTGGGCCAATTCGATGCAACGTTCAGCTTGAGACGCATTTGAATTTATTAAGCCGGCTGCACCATAATAGCAATCACCGAGAAACTTGATCCTTTGCACTTTGAACAGAGTGGCGGCCTTATCAAATCGAGCATATAGATCATGGAGTAGAACCACCAGCTCCTTTACACTCAGTGTTGTTGTTAAGTGAGTATAGTTGACTACATCCGCATAGAGTATGGTGACCTCGGGATGAATTTGAATGGCCAGAATGCTTTCGTTCATAGCCTCAAAAGATGTTGTGTCATAGAGTGTGCTAGTTATTTGAATTCGGTCACGTATTCCAGCTTCAAAGTGCTGTGCTACTTGAGGTGGTATAATGCTATGTAGCAATATTTTTTCCTGCTCCATTGCGCCCTTTAATGTAATATCTTGAGTTACAAACTGGTGACGACTAAGGAACGAAGATCTAACGTTTATGCGGCGTGTTAATTGAAAAACGGCCCCGAGTAAATTATAACAAATATACTGCAAGGTAAATATTAGAATATAATTCGTCCCTTCCTGATCTTCTTGGTCTATATTATAATTAAGAACCAAAAAGAATATAGAAATGCAAATATAGGTAAGAGACGATAAACATCCAATTATTATAGCTACATTTCTTTTGATTATGGGAAGATAGAAATAGATTATACACATTACATATTTGTCATAGAAAGGGGATATAATTATATCATGCCTATAAAAATGAAAAACCGTTAATGTTGTATCTGTGGAAATATGTACAAGTAAAAATGATTTTAAAATTACATTACTTTGTTGATTTTTGCGATGCCCACCTGTCAAAATTAAAATTAAAACTGCCAATATAGACGTTACGTAAGGAATCCAGAGCCACTTTGACGTTATACTTTCATAAAAATTTAAACTTAGCAAGGCAATGGTAATTGCACATCCTGTCACGTAGAGAATTATATCCAAAAATATCACATCTGTGCTCTGTAATCATTGTTTAGAGCTTGCAAATATGTAGTGGTTGAAAAATAACTAGTACATACCCTGCAAACCGATATCAACAAAACGCAATGCAATGTAGTGATTATTGCATGTTGATACAAAAAAGTTTGAAGACTACAGCGTCGTAACCGCCATATGTAAAGTACATACTCATCTTCCAATCCCAGTTCACGGCACCTTTGCTACTGACCAAAAGATGGAGATATTGTAGAATGTTCAATTATATCAAGATAAATGCGAACCTTTAGATAAATTGTCTTTAGCTGGCTCTCAGTGGTATAATTTAATTTGCAAGATTTCTCCATTTTGGAATATTCACGTAGTGTAGTGTCTGATTATTGTTTAGTTATGTTTAAAAGATTACTAGCTCTGTGGGTCTAAATTAATTTTACAGAAATTTCGAAAATCGTTACAAAGAGGACATGATTATGATTTTATAGTCTGTACTTTAAAAAATGTACAAAAGGGTCTATTAAGGTTGTGCAACTCAGAAATGTACATGTAACAGGCAGTAGGAGGCGCGGCAGACCCCACAAAGTATATATTTTCTTCATCACGACGGCGAGCTGAGTCGATATAGCCATGTCCGTTTGTCTGTCTTTCCGTATGAGCACCAAGATTTTGCTAGAGACTTAATTCTTGTCTGTTAAGTTCATGTATTGCACAGGCAGGTGAAGTTCATGTCTGATTTTCGATATCTCATCCCCCTCTCCCCACCAAATTCCCAAAAATATTCGCAGCAGGTACAGTTTTAGAGTTACCGACGATCCGATCGATCCGAGGCTGCGTTCCATACAAGGTCTTATATTGGGGAAGAGTTTGTGTGTCCATTGAAAATTATACTACTATCCTTAGAATATTTAAGTTAAATATGGTTTGAAGTTTGGTAAGAATATAGTATATACAGGCATGTGACGAAACATGGAAATAGATATAAAACAGAGTTTTATTCTATTCGAATCAAATTAGCGATAATTAAACGGGATGTCCTCATATTACTCGTTAAACCACAACTAAAAAAAGTAGGGAAAGCGACAGTCGAACGCAAAGCTACAGTCGGACGCAACCGACAGTAGGTGACCCTGTACTTTGATTTGCCCTGGGAGTCCATAATAGCAGCAGCATATATGAACTTACTCACATATACATACACATGCACTTATACATACACACATACACTTATACATACAAATATACTCGAAAATACAAACAATATCCAAAACTCATACAGACATTCATACTCACAATCAAAAATCACGCATACGCCCTAGTGGCCGCGTTCACTGTGGCTTACCCCTCCCCCCACCCAAATGCTCAGTACAGAAAATTGTTTATCAAATATATCTGGTGTTTATTATCCGATTGGACTGCAAATCGCACCAAACATTCAGAGCACCTAAAGCTTTATTCGTGCAAAAAAGGAAAACAGTGACTCTAAAACTGTACATGCTGGTAATATTTTTGCAAATTTGAGGGGGAGGGGGATGACTTTTTAAACATTTGAAACAAACTTGACCTGCCTATGTAATACACAAACCTAACAACAACAAAATTAAGTCTCTAGCTCTTATAGTTTCCGAGATCTAGGTGTTCATACAGACGGACGGACAGACAGACGGACAGACAGACGGACAGACGGACAGACAGACAGGGCTATATCGACTCAGCTCGTCGTCCTGATCAAGAATATATATACTTTATGGGGTCTGCCACGCCTCCTTCTGCCTGTTACACACAAATGTCATTTGCACAAACTTAATAGACCCTTTTGTACTTTTTTAAAGTACAGGGTCTAAAAAGTGATAAAAATCTTTTACTCTCGACAATGAAAACTGAAACGCTTTGAGAAGAGTTGGGAGCGGCAAGCACTTAATGCATTTAATAGAAGTCTAAGTGTTACCTTACCATTAAGGGTAACGGAAGAACCAAATGGATAAGTGTTGGGAGAGAACGGAGGGCAATATACGAAAACAGCGAAAAGCAATTTAAATCTTACTAATTACATGGGTGACAAATTACGCAGTAAGGCAGAAACTGTTCACCTTGCCCAACTGCCTGTAACTCACATACAGACACACGTATAATGACGCATTTATTCAGGTTTTTGTTCTTACTGGAACAGGTACATGAATTCCATGCTTTCCACAGTCATCCAAGTTATTGTAGCCCGTCTTTCCGTGACTGCTTTTATTCTTTTAAGACTATTTAAAAAAAAAACTGGAAAGCTACAGTCGGATGCAGCCGACAATAGGAGACCCTGTACTTTTCTATGCTCACACAAATACGCTTCCAAACACTCACACATATCGTACAGTGACACGCATTTTATTACATTAATTGCATGCTCGCTCCTCCCCTCCCAAGTACAGAAAGTTGAATCTTGAATATCTTCGGTGTTTATTGTCCAATTGGGCCACATTTCATAGCACAGCTAAAGGCTCTTTAGATGCTGAACCATCTAAAGGGTTTATTAAATTTGTGCAACTCAGAAATGTATGTAGCAGGTAGAAGGAGGCGTAGCATATATTCTTGATCAGGACGACGAGCTGAGTCCATTTAATTTTGTGTAATTCTTTAATTCTTTATAAACATTTAATAAACTATTGTCATATTGAAATGATCCTTTAAAATAAAATTTCTAATTTGTAATCCTACATGAGTATTGGTTAGTGTTTGTGCTTGCGCGTATATGCGCGCGAATGTAAGTGAGTGTGAGTATTTATGTGCAGCTGCTGTCGACCCAAGGCAAACCAAACTCGGTTGCGGCCGACTGTAGCCTTGCAGGCTTTTTGTCATTGTACTTAGGCCAATAAAATGAAACAAGTGTTTACCTTGTGTTTGCTCGTGCGACACCCAAAAATATCAAATTTAAAGAATTTTAACTTTAGAAAGAGTTTTCTGAAGAAAACTCATATATTATTAAGAAGTCATTTAAATTTTTGCATTTCTTTACTATTGCAATATTTGCTGTTGCATATAAACCCGATTGCATGTAAACTCAAACTAGTCTTAATAACTGAGTGAGTATTGTTTGCCGTATTCTTCTTTATTCACTTATGCTTTCAATTATGGGATTATTCAGTATAGTGCATATGCAGAAGAAATAATAAAACAGAAGCCGTTGAGTAACTGCCGAAATGAATTATAAACATGCACCATATGCAATTTATTGCAAGGCGCAATGCAATTGCAATTTTCTCATGTATTTTACGGTCTATTTTCCTTTTACATTCTGGCAAGTCCAAAAAATTAACAATAAAATATTATGGACCCATTATTTAGGTTATTTGTAAAAGTATAAATAATTTTTGGCTGATTAAATAATTTCGGTATTTGTCATTAGTTATCAAGTAAGGACAGAAAACAGTATACCTATATAACTTTCGAACACAGATTTATAGTTACACTTACGTATAAAAATTGTTACGCATTTGGTTATATTGACAAAAACCCTTTAGTAAGAGTATTAAAAACCAGCAATATTGTTGGATTGCGAGTGGAAGTTAATTAAAAAGATTTTCAATTGTACTCTGTTGTGTTGGCAGAGAAACTGCTCCTTTTGTTGTTCTTTATTGGAAGCCAGCAGTGGGTAACGGCTGCTGTTTATTTTCTGTTGCAATAAGTTTTCCGTTGCGAGATGCCATATGGCTGGTTGCATGCTCCGATGATCGGCCAAGTGCCATGGACCGAGTTCCACAAGCTAAAATAATAAATGTTTCTTGCAACAGCTATCAAATTATGAACTGACCAAATTCAACGGCCATGTTGGTTCTAAACATGCCTTTAAAAATTTCATAATTTCATATCAGTAAACTCGATTTTTCTCATTGACGAGATAAATTTCTAGGAACATGATCCATTTTTTAATTCGAGTCAAAATAATAATTTGCTTGATCGACGTATGAAAACTATCCAGGTTTGTTTTTAAAACCTCCGTGTTCGCATATATTATCAATGTTTTACCACCACGAAACTAGACTCATTGATGTTTCGTTGTAACTAAGGCAACTGTATTGCCAATGAACGAGCGTTGGCCACTTTTCCAAATAATGAATTTCTGTTTTAATTATGCGCTAAAATCCATGAAAATGAAAACTTAAATCTCTGGGTAATCTTAATAAAATACGGGTGAAAAATATGCCAACGTACACACCATGAGTAAAAAAAGAAAAATTGCGAAACAGCAACACTGCGAACAGCAGCTAGATCGAGAGCTTTTGAGAGTAGTAATGAGTTGCGCGAACCACAGCAACGGCAACGCTAACGGAAACGCCAACGCCAACGCCAACTCATTTTAGCCAAGTTAAGCTGTATGCATTATATCTAAACTATTCCTCTTTATTTGCAAAACTTTTTTCTAGCTGGCAGTTTTTGTAGCAAGGGATTACTGTTGTTGTGGCTTGTTGTTTGTTGTTTGGCATTGTAAAACATTTATTGATGCTTGGACAGGCACAAGTGTGAGTATCAAGTGCCACTGGGATAGGGAGCTGCCGGGGTTTGCTTTGAGATTAATAAGCAATGATGTTGGCAACTGCTACGTTGCATTTTGTAATAAAAAACAGCTCGGAAAGCTACAGTCGGACGCAGCCGACAGTAGGAGACTCTGTACTTTGCTTTGTCTCGGGTGTCCATATCACTAGCAGATAGTATTTCGAAAGTCGGACTGCAACGGTTTTGCATACACGCGTACTCATACACACATACACTGACAAATGTATATCCATCAACGGATACAGTGTCTTCTAAAATCTAGATGTCCCTACAGATAGACAGACAGACACTCCGACAGACGGACTTCTCTCCTGATCAGAAGGTTAATTCAGCCACGCTTGCCTTACACATAGTTCCCACTTGCACCAACTTAATACATAGACCCTTTTTTTTTATTAATGTACAGGGCCTAAAATATAAAAGAGTGGGCCACAAAAATGTCAAACCTCATTCAGACTGTTGAGCTTGCTGACGACCACTTGCAACTTTATTAACTGCGCTTTATACCTTTTTAATGCGACTCGGGAATTGGTCGGTGGGGTTGGTAGATGTCTACTACTTTGTGCATGCCAACTGCAGTTCACAGGCTACGTTACCTTTTATGGTATGATATACCTTGTATTAAAATTTCACATGGAAAGGGGGAGAGGTAGCAGGATGTAAGACAAACTTAAAGATCAAGTCCAATTACATTTAGCTGATATTATCGGATTTCAGATTACCCGCATTCCTTATTTGCTGCAGTGCAAAATGACTCCTACTAAGAGCCGATACGATACATTTATTAGAGAACACTTAAGATAGTTTTCTGACTACACGTAATACGCAGTACGCTGCCGATAGTTATAAATAAAAACTTGGAAAGCTACAGTCGGGTTCAACCGACAGTAGGAGACCCTGTACTTTCCTTTGCACATACACACGCTAACAAACACTCACACATGCACACATATCGTAGTCACACGCAACCACGGATACACACTTATGTACACACATAAATACATTTAGTGCACGCTTGCTGCTCCTCCTTGCCTAGTACGGAAACTTTAAGGTATCAAAAATCTAGCACAAGCTTGATCTGCTTGCACTATTGAGCACATAACTGAAAAATATGATGTCTCTAGATCTTACAGTTTACGAGATATAGGTGTTCATGCAGACGGACAGACAGACGGACAGACAAACGGACATGGCTTATCGACTCAGCGCGTCGTCCTGATTAATAATATATACACTTTGGGTGTCTGCCACGCCTCCTTCTGCCTGTTAAATACATTTCTGAGTCGCATAATCTTACTAGACGCTTTTGTACTCTTTTAAAGCACAGGGTCTTAAAATTCATAGTGCTTGCACTATTTGTGTATTTCAGCGTCTTTATTTACCTATATAAATTGTTTATGCCTTTGTAAATTTGGACATCAATACACATGCATTAGTATAACAAGTATTTAATAGTATACTAAGTCTGTCGATCCTCAGTCTAAAACTAAACTCCAACTTGTTGCATTGTATTTATATTAAAATCGGTATCAAACGATACTATAATCGATATGTTACTGTTAAGTAGTAAGTAATTCCGATAGTAGTTCACACGCTTAAGAACTGGTGAACAAAAGACGCACTAAATAAGAACTTGCACCAAATAAGAACTTGCACTAAATAAGAACAACATATGATCGGCGTCATAGAGAGACACACGCATTTTGTAAAACCGCGAAACGCAATTAAAAAGTTGTAATTCAAAGTAAATAAAACACCATAAATATAGTCGCAATAAACTGAAGTCACAAATTTAAAATTATTTGTATCATCCTTGACTTAAATTTGGAATGCAATGGAGGAAAGGTATCCTTAATGACTGATAATCATCGCACTGGCCAAGCAGTAAGACACAGCTTTCTAATTTTTTGGCATGAACAATTCAATGGCCTAAGTTTCTCCGTAGGTCATAAGTATGTACATATTTATGTGAGTGTGTATGTGTGAGTTGATCACAGCTGTGGCTGCAGGCATGGCTGCGTCTTGTGTGCTTGTTCTTATTTGCCGAGAATATCAGTATTACGAAAAAAGCGAGATACATAGAAAACAAGATAAATGCGTTTATTTAGCACCGATTTATGTGTAATAATTAGGTATAGCCACGGTTTCTATCGAAATGACGATGTGACAACCATTCACTCATTCGATACAAATTAAATGTCAAAGTTTAATTTAAAGTAATAATTTAAGACAAAAAACAAGTAAAACTGAGTTATAACTCACTATTTGTGTAATTTCAAGTGAGTAGTAGATTAATAACATATTCTCTACAGGGTATCTGTTGTCAACTACTCGAAGCTAACTCAAAATGCAGGCAACGTGTAGCTGCACTTTCTAGTACCCCAATCAACTCTCTTCAAATTGTGCCAAAGTCCGTCTCGATAACTTTTGTACAGAACTTCAGGCCCACTCAGATGCCAGGATATACCGCAGGATTTGTCAGCGGCAGTTGCTGTAGTATGTTGCCTTTAATTTCAGTTGGAGTGGTGCCTCCAAAAAACTTTGCCGCTTGTTTGTTTGCTGTCGTCGTTTATTATTATTATGTATTTTTAGGTTTCGGTGCGGGTTTGCGTTGCCGATTTATACTGCTGTAGACGGGGAGTGCTTTCGCGTTTTATTTAACTTTGGGCAGTTTGATGGCAGGAAATAGAATTTTAATGGATTTTGTAATATCCTCGACGACGTCGACGATGGCAACGGCAAAAGGCAACAGGGGAAACTTTTCGCTTTTTCTTTAGTTGCACTTTAGTTTTATATTATTTTGCTTTTTGGCATATTTTTCTGCTATTTACTTTGAAAATCGCGAGTTTTGTGCTATTGACATTTTCTGGCTGAGGGTTTACACAAAGTGTACGGATTAATTAAGTTGCCTTCTCAAAAAATGCTCTTCGGCCATTTGCATTTTGTATTTCTATATATTTGACAGACTAAATTAACCACGAGTAAAGAGTCGAGATTAGCCGAGGAGCACTCATGCCAATTTTGCATATATTTGTCAAAGGCATATAATAAACTAAAGAATATCATATCTACTTAATACAATACATCGAATGGTATGCCTATTTTTGGTTTGTTAACTCTATGAATCACTTTAGTTCGCTTCGACAATTTTATTAAATTGCTTAGACAATTTGGACCGTTCAAGCTTGACGCTGTCTGTTTGAGATGTGTAGAGAAACGACTTAAATTTTATTTGTGCAATTTTTCACTATTTCACAATTTGACCTGCTGTCAATTGAACTGACACTTTACCAAACAGTAAAGCAACTGATGACAGGCGGAAACCGATGCCACTCTCAATGAACAGTTAATATTTTTGTGATGACGCGCAATATGTCAATGACAAGCTGAAGCAGCTTGCAGGGAGAGGAGGTAAAGAACACAATTTACTCATAGCTGATAAATTACACGGTGCGTTCATACCAAAGGTTGAGACATTCTCTCGCTCCCCTCTTTGCTGACATGACACATTTCACCGTCTTTCTCTTTGCCTCTGCTGTGTGCCTTTGTGCAGCGGCACACCCACTAATCGTTACAATTAGGCTTAGATTTTGGCTCGGCTTTGGTTATTTATATGCATTTTCTTTTACTTTCTGAAAAATTATCAATAAATGTGTTGCACGGCGCCAGGGGCTAAGGGTATTCCTTGGATGCCTCTTATAAATTGGCAAAGACCCGCAGCATTATTTCGATTTCAATGTCGCCATTGACATTGTCATCGTCGTCTCCTGAGCTCAGTCTCAACCCGTAGTCATTCGTCAAAGTGGCTGGAGTAATATTCTCAATCCCCCTTTTTACGAATCTGCCCGCAGTTTGACTGCCTTTGATCGTTGGGCGTTGCTGTATCTCATTTTTTTTTCTCAGTCCAGACGCATTGTCAGCAACCCCCTAAGAGAAATGTTGCTACTGTTTTAGAGTTTTTGATTTTTCTTTTTCTACTTGCTAAACCTTCTGTGGGGCCTCTTCTGGGCAGAGGCAGAATGTGTGTGAGGCTGACGTTGATGATTTTTCATTGCACGAGTTTTAATTTTACACTTGAGTTGAATCCTAGCCGCCCCAACAACACACGGCCCTCACGATGCACCGCAATTGGAGCTGTAAAGGAATTTAGCACAGCTCAGTTTCAAAAGTGAGTACTCTAAGCGAAACTAAATCTAAGATCTGATATTCGAAAATACCTTAAAAATTTATTTCTTGAATGTCAACAAAAACCGACTGTAGGTTACTCTCTACTTTCCTTTGCGTGGGGTGACGCTTGCACTTAATACCAAATACGATGGCTTTTGATAAAATCAAGTATTTTATAGTTGAATTAGCAATTCTAAGCCATATTTATGCAAAAAAGAAAGATACTATAAGATGCAAAAATTTATAGTACTGGGGTTAATAAAGGTGTTCATACAGATGGACAGACAGACAGACGGACATGGCTAGACTCAGCTCGCCGTCCTGATCAAGAATATATATACTTTATGGGGTCTGCCACGCCTCATTCTGCCTGTTACACACAAATACCATTTGTACAAACTTAATAGACTCTTTTGTCCTTTTTTAAAGTACAGGTTCTAAAAATATTGTCAAGGGGTGAATAAAAATAAACTATGAAATTGATTGAGCTAAAACTTGTAACAATTTGAATGGAACTTTGTAACTAATGCAATATTTGTTATGTTTTGAAATAAATGTACACAATATAAAATGTGGTATTAAGGAGTTAGTTTTGTTAAACCAATTGAATATACAGAGTCCAATGCTCCACCAAGTCAGTTATGGTCTCTGTTTTTTTCCTTTTCCTATCGAATGGTGTTCAAATAACGAAATCAGAATTGTTGAAACGTTTCTTTAAGGTAAATTTAGTCAGTTTTCCTGTAAAGTTATAGTCTTGCTCTTTTAATTTAATGCCGTTTTTCATAAGTTCATTGAACCTTAAAGCCGTAAATTACCATCTCCAAGCTCACTTTAAAATGGACCAAAATTATAGCTCAGTGCTGGATGCTCAGTCCCCTTTTTTGCTTAGGACATTCGCTAGCCCGTCTGTGATTTATGGCCATGTAGCGCGCTGCTTTGACACCGGGCGACATTTGACAAAAGCTCTGCGAGCATCGAGCAGTCAGCGAGGCAGGCTCCACTCGACTTCACTTCACATCCCTGCAGTTAAATCCGTTATGTAAATGGCTCAAAGAGAACCCGGCTGTACAGTTATACTGCTATACAGCTTTCCAGCTACCAAGCTATCTGTCTGTTCGACTGCCCGCCTAAGTCGCTTATTTAGCAGGTTGCAGATAATTCATCGCTGACATTGCGTACCAATTTAAGGGTTGAATGATTCGCTCAGGCGACAACTCGGGTGGTACATACCAAGAGGATAGCCGTGGGGCGTCTGCTGGCTCTAACTAGGTGCGGCGTCTGGCCTTTTGGCCCTGACTGTGGCCCTGGGCTGCATGGTGTAGCCACAGCCACAGCTTGTGGCTAGTGATTTAGAAAAAAAGGTCAGCAGCCAGCAAGTTGCTTAGCGAACTTCACATATGAAGGCAGACAGATGAACAGGCAGACAGATAACCTTTTGGAACCCTTTGAATGGCAGCCTTTACCCAAAAATCTGGTTAATTAGACATGTGAGTTGGGAACTTTTGGGTTTTGGCTCTTGTCCTCATTTTTTTATTTCAAGTGATCAAGTTTTTAAGCTCATATTTATATGTGTGGCATGGGCTACGGTTTGGACCCTTTCCACGTGGGTTGCTCTTAATTGCTGCAATTGAAATTAAGTGTTGTCCTTTTTTCTGACTCTACGCGCGGGGGTTAACAGTTTCTGTTCTTTTCGAATCGTTTTAAGGCATTATTAGTTGTTGGACAAAAGCATGAAACGTTTATTACGTCATTTAAGTTGGGCTGATTACGGTAAAGCAGTTGACAATGTTAATAGATTTGAATAGTTCACCAGGCGAACTGCAACTGTTACACAAAACTTTTAACTCTGCTGGAATCAAGAGTAGTTCAGTTGCAACCATTTCCTGGACTTAGAATCAACAAAGAACGTTTATCCCTTGGCATGGATGGCATGGAGCATGCCGGGTAATCACCGACTGACCCACTAAGCACAAGTGCCAACACTTAAGAAGCGTAATTTAAAACCCAAAAAGCTCTTTGCCGACAACCTGCCATTTGTGAACATCTTAACACTAAGTCAGGCTTGAACATTATGTTAGTTTATTTAACTGCCATCATTATAAGCCGGAAACAAAGTTTTAGCAAAGAAAAGCGTAACACAATAAGGCACTGAGCAGTGGGAGAGAAATGGAGAGAACGTACAGAATGATATAAAACAAACGGGAGAGGGCGGGGGATAGAGCTAAAGCTTCCTTTCTGGCAATGCAAAAGTCAAATGCGCTTTGACAGTTTCACTTGGCTTGCAACCCCCCAGAATGAAGCGTATATAATATGCCATGAGTGTAGTTGTGCTAGAGGGACCATTATGTGGTGGGGGAGTCGGGAGGGCATTCAAGATTGACACGTGACCGTGCAATGATTTTCAGTTTAACGTTGGCTCGAATTGTCCATCCCTTGTCGGAGTTTTCCATGTGACACAAGTAAGCATCTCAGTTCAGTTCTTTTGGTCGGTAGATGTCGTTAACGAATACTCGTACTACTTATACTCATATCTAAACTATTTGTAGTTGTTGCTGCTTGTATTTGGTTTCAGCAAACGTGCAAAGCTGCCGTTGATCCTATTTTCTTAACATTTTCCATTGCTAGTTTAGCTTTGACATTGGCCTTTTCTTTGTTTCACTTGGTTTCCCGTTCCAATCTTATGCCCCTGCGCCTTTTGCCTTTATAGTAGAATTGGTTATGTAGCTCGGATTACGCGCTTCGCTTAAGTGTGTTCAGTTGCTTCCATTCCCTTGCTTCCTCTTCCCCTTTATATTTTTTTATTTGTCTTTTGTCCCAAACATTGAAGGGAGCAAAGGGGGTTCTGAACTGTGCAGCTGCGTATGACTTGAGCATAAGATATATCTTAATTAATGCCTAGTTTCATATAAATTACAGCACCATATGCTACAAAAAAAATAAAACTTGAACAATCAAAGTGAATACATGTATAGTTTTACTAATCTGTCATAAAAATTTTAAAATTAGTTAATGAACACAAAAGTTATTAACTAAACATTTCTGCATATTTTAAGTAAATGCGAAAAAATCGATAAATCCAGGTATGCTCAAATATCAAAATCTCAGCCACCTGACAATCGACCTCAAACGACGCGTAATGAAAGCACATATCTATATGCTTATTTGTTTTTTCGAAAATTTAAGTAAATAAAGCCAAAAAAAATTGTTCAAAAAATCAAAATCATTTCCAAAATCATTGAAAAAGTGTGTGTGAACGTTGAATAGATACATTAATTAACTTTCAAATTATCAATTAGAGCAATTGGTAAAAAGCTAAACAAAATTAAAAAAAAAGGTAAAAAGCCATTGAATTTCAAAAATGCATACAAAAATAAAACTTCGTCCATATCTTTAAAAAAATATCTGTTTGGTTAAAGATGTATCCAGTTTTAACCTAGTGTTTTTAGACCGTCTGTCCGTCCGTATGAACACCTAGATCTCGGAAACTGTAAGAGCTAGAGACATTATATTTGGCCGTTAGATGCCCCTATAGTGCAAGCAGATCAAGTTTGTTTTAGATTTTTGATACCTGCCCCCCCTCCCCCAAAAACCGCGAAAAACCACCACAGCCACAATTTTAAATGTACAAACTTGTGCTTTGGCATACAATAATCTTATGATAATCTTTATCTGGGCTGTGAATTGTGGCTCAATCGGATAATAAACACCGGAGATATTCAAGATTCAATTCTCTGCAATAGGTAAGGGGGGAGCAGCGCGAGCGTATGTGTGGTTGCATGTGACTTTGCGCTATGTGTGCATGTGTGAGTGTTTGTTAGTGTGTGTGTGTGTGCGAAGGAGAGTACAGGGTCTTCTACTGTCGGTTGAATCCTGTAGCTTTCCGAGTTTTTTCTATAATAAATTTACTTTGAAGACAAAGTGTACTATCATTTTCTACCCTTGACTCACACAATTCTCTGAGGGCCAAGTGAAATCATGGAAATCATTATGCCACACGCCCTGTTAATGCTCCCAATGCCTAACAAGGCCAACGTCCAGTTAAGACTGTGCGCGCTTGGACATGTGCCGCTCATTAGAATGGTTCCAGGAGGTAAAACGAAGAAAAGAAAAAAAATGCAAAAAATTAAATGTGTGAAATTTGGAAATTGGCCTGGTTTGCTGGTTGGCTTTTCCGCCCGTAGGGCATGCAACATGCAACTAAAGTGGGGGTTGCTTGCAACGTCAATTTCGACAGAGAAAGAAAACTAATTTCAGCGCAAATTAGTTTCGCACCTCACAACGAACGACAAAGCAATTGAATGCCAAACTGAATGCCACTATGGGAGTGTAAGAGTGTGTGAGTGTGAGTGTTGGGCGTGAGTGTTGGGTGCCATGTCCAGTAATGGGTCGAGCCATGCGTGTGTGCACTTAATAACCTGATCAAATCGCCAACACACAAAAACCCATTGAAATGCCAAAATCAACAAGCCAGGCACTGGGCTTGATGGGGAATAGCGAGAGAGAGAAATAGAGAGCTCGGCGTGGGGAGTGAGGAGAATGCAGCGCAAAAGAGCAAAATCACTGAATCACAATAATGCCTCAATTTCCGCTGGGCCGAGCAGCAGATGGAGAGAGTGTGAAGAGAGAGTGCACAGCGAAACCCCTTCAATGACGAGGGCGTGCTTCGATTGGCAATGTACCTAGTGTATGGGAGTTCTGCAAGGACAAGCACAAGGGCGAAAGCGAGTGGGAGGCAACAGTTAGAACGTCGTAATGAAATCGCATTCAATTAAACATAACACAAGTGGACGGAGTGGCAAAGATGTACTAGCAAAAGGCATCAGGCAATAGCCAGAAAACTGAATGAGTGAATCTACCGAACAAGCGAACATTTTGACTGAGTAGCTTCGAAATGACTTTGGTTTCAAACTTTTCCACACACTCATACGCCTTTTCTCTTTTGTTGTTGTACTTACCTTGCCTTGGAAATGAACGATTCGATTGACCAAGACCCAAAAATATTATTATTCTCGGTTCTAAACTATTTCTTTTTCCAAATATTTTTAATATATTTCAATATTGAATTCTACTGTTTTATTTTTAATATATTTGAATTGATTTTTACTGTGATAACTTTAACGCTTAAACCAACTTTTCTATATATATATATCTATATATTTTATCAAAACCCTTATACAGAAAGTTAGTATTTCATATTTAATCAGGGTTTCAAAATAATTTTTTTCGTTTTACAAATTTCCTTCATTTTACTCGAGGTTCTAGTTTAGTTATTTTCGCAAGCTTTGAGAAAAGTAATTAATGGTGTGAACGATAGAAACCCCTTAGGGAACTCCACAACTCATGTACTAGCATAAGCAGCTGCCTGACGACAAAATTAGGTTGGGGCGTAAATTCTTATGATTTCATTCCGGTGCTCAGTCTCAATCTCTTATTACCGTTCTCATTCTCATCTACTTGGTGTCTACTTGGTGTTAAAGTATGCAAAATTTGTTGAAACACTGAGGAACGCTGCGCGAAAACTCATAAATATTAAAATGGGAAATTTTACGTTTTATTAATTTAACGGTGGCAATGTTCTTATAGCAGCAGCTCCTAGCGGTAGTTTCGCAGCCCGATCTGCAGCAGCTCTAGGTGCAAATTATGCAGAACATTGTCACACAAAATGACATTGCCGCTGGCAACTGTACTGTGCTTGTACACTGGGAAAAAGTAGAGTAGTGTTATGGAATTTTGTAAAATCTTAATAAGAAAATGTTTTAAAAATATTCTTGAATATTTACCCAATGCGGCAACAATGCTCCATAGCCCGCCAAACCTGGCCCATCCTCTGTCCAAAACGCTCATCCGAGCTTTGCGGACTTGACAGAGCCTCCTGCTCTATAGTAACCAGAGCCCTAACCGGCCACTGGCTCATTGGCTCTCATGCTGCTAGACTTAAGGCCCCTTTCAACGACTTCTGCAGAAGCTGTCGAGACGAAGAAGAGGAGGAAACAGTCCATCACCTCCTCTGCTCTTGTCCTGCCCTATGTAGAACCAGGTTCTCTCACCTGGGAGCCTACAATCTGACAGACCTGACGGACCTTGCTCCAATAAAGCTAAGGAATCTGAGACGGTTCATAAAAGCCTCAGGCTGGTTCTAAAGCGAAGTAGTTGGGAATTATAAAACCTGCCCATGCGGTACCACAATGGGCCTCTTTTGGCCTAAGTGAGCTGAGGTCTATTCTCGGCTACCGCCTAACCTAACCTAACCTAACCTACCCAATGCTGGTAAAAATGTTAAAATAATTTTATATGAAAATATTAATTTTTAACTTAATAAAAATATTGATTTCAACTAAGTTGCTATCTATTTAAATGTATTATTTAAAGAAATAATGTTAAATTTAACTTTGGTATAGATTTTGATTACTAATTAAATGACGAATTTTTGAAAATGTTTATTTAAACTGTTCTGGCCGACCCAAACACTGAATAATTAAATAACAGTACATATTTGATTTATTATTTTCATACATACCTGCTATGTTTTACACAATATTCCAATCGGGAAATATTATTCTTAACCTGGTTAATAAAAGTAATTTTTATTTGTCTAATATATTTTTTTGTACTGTACATAGTTAGCATTTTGGTCAGTGAGCTGTGTAAGTTGTTAGCTGTGAGTTAGTCCTTGTCTCAGGCTTTCGCTTGCTGGATGTTGCTTAGTTTTTCGGCCAAGGATTTACATAAATTTGCATTTCGCTGCCTTAATTGAAAAACACTTCTGCCCCATCCAACTCCAACTGTTCTTCCATTCCCCTTGCTTATTTGTTGGCTTCCATTTTATTTCGTTCCCCGCTAGTGGCATTTTAAAGAGCCGTATAAATTATAAGTAGACAGGCGATGCAAAATTCTCTGCTTAATGATTTACTTGAACTCCCAATGCCTGAATGCAGCTAAAACATTGACCAAATCTGGAAATAGAACTAAATGTGCTCCCTTTTGGGGAGTGCAGACACCACATGGGACACTTGACTTGTGACAGGGCCAGGGGGAAAACATGTCGCACCGATGACCCAGCACTAATTAGGTGCTGTAGTAGTTTTTGCAACTTCGCTTCCTTGACTGAGCAATTGCAGTTTTCACACGTGATACGCATTAAATGAAACGATTACAGCGCGATTTCAGTTCATAAGTGAAATTTATTTGCAACGCACTCCCAACATTGAAATATATGAGTACTCTGACTATATATCGCAGATCATATAGAAGTGTGTATGTTCACGATAAAAGGGGACACATCGCACAGTGGTCTAAATTGCCATTAGTCAGGAATTTATAAATTGAAATGTTTTTGTCTTTTTTGTTTGAAAGGAAACAAAAATTTTGAATTTTATAACAATCACATTTTAAATTTTAACTCTTAATAAATCCTTTTGTACTTTTCTTTAAGTTCAGGGTCATAACATTGTTTAGACCCTGTACTATAAGAAAAATTGCAAGACCGCAGTGTGAGATGTTTTCTTTACCATTTTGGCACAAAATAAAGCCAAAATATCCACCAAATAATACTAAAAAATATAATCAAGGCCTGTTCCCATTTTCGAATTCGTTCAATCGATTTACGTTTTGAAAAAAATGGGCTTCCTAAATTCGACGTATCGCTTTCAAGAAGTGAAAATGTTTATTGTACTTTCACACGAAGCTAATCTATTTCGAAATTAACCAAATTTAAAGCTAATCGAAAACGATGAATTGAAATTTGGAACCCAATTTTTTTCAAAAAGTTAATTGATTGAACAATTCAGAAAATGTGAACAGGCCTGTATATTAATATTAATATAGTTTACAATAATATTTGCCTGCTCCACTGCTCCGATTCTGAATAATTTCCTGTTTTTCGTTATTCATTCTTATCGAATTAAACCATTTCAAGTCGGCCATTTCAACCACAGTGCACCGGTGATTCAAACTGAATTGAGTGCGTGTGTGTGTGTGTGTGTGTGTGTGCATGCACATACGTGTGTGGATGAGTGCGTCATTGGTTAAGGAAAAGAGTGGATGCGGCTATGTTATTTGTGGGGCGGCTGCTATACCGAGCAACTACTAACTGCCGCCTTCTGGCACTTAACGTAAAGAAGTTTGACATAAATTATGGATACTAATGAGCTCTGTGTGCTCACATAAAGCATTTCATTTTCTGTTGGTTAACAGCAAACGGCAAAAGACGAGCCCCCTTCAGTTTGTGCGTCTGTTCTCTTCATCCGTCCTGTCAGTGATCTCTATAAATTTTGCAATGCAATAAAACGCTCTGTTTGAATAAGTAAGTGCCATGTAACTTGAATACACGAGTCTTATAATTGAAGCAGACACAAGATGAAAATATTTTATGTAGTCTTAACACTAATAATAATCTTCATTAATTTTTATTTTCATTTCTATATAACAAATCAGTATATTTCAAATTCAAAGCTTAACTGAATTTACTTAACAAATTTTTTATTTGCTTACATAGACTATACTCTAAAAAATCTTTGAGAATGAATTTAATACAAAAAAAAAACTCGGAAAGCTACAGTCGGATGCAACCGACAGTAGGAGACCCTGTACTTTCCTTTGCACACACACACGCTAACACTCACACAAGCACACATAGCGCAAAAGTCGCATGCAACCACACATACGCTCGCGCTGCTCCCCCCTTACCTAGTACTGGGAATTGAATCTTGAATATCTCTGGTGTTTATTATCCGATTGAGCCACAATTCACAGGACTGATAAAGATAATCATAAGATTATCGTATGCCAAAACACAAGTTTATCTTTAAAATTGTGGGTGTGACAGTTTTTCGCGGTTTTAGGGGGAGGGGGGGCAGATATCAAAAATCTAAAACAAACTTGATCTGCTTGCACTATAGGGGCATCTAACTGCCAAATATGATGTCTCTAGCTCTTACAGTTTCCGAGATCTAGGTGTTCATACAGACGGACAGACGGACAGACAGACGGACAGACAGACGGACAGACGGACATGGCTAGATCGACTCAGCTCGTCGTCCTGATCAAGAATATATATACTTTATGGGGTCTGCCACGCCTCCTTCTGACTGTTACATACATTTCGGGCTTGCACAATCTTAATAGACCCTA
Source organism: Liodrosophila aerea (assembly GCA_035045005.1). Lineage (NCBI taxonomy): Eukaryota > Metazoa > Arthropoda > Insecta > Diptera > Drosophilidae > Liodrosophila > Liodrosophila aerea. The sequence continues at coordinate 153,131 of JAWNNL010000712.1, forward strand.
TTGTACTTTTTTAAAGTACAGGGTCTAAAAAATTACAACTCTAACTCTTATAGTTTCCGAGATCTAGGTGTTCATACAGACAGACAGACGGACAGACAGACAGATATTGACTCAGCACGCCGTGCTGATCAAGAATATATATACTTTATGGGGTCTGCCACGCCTCCTTCGACCTGTTACACACAAATGTCATTTGCACAAACTTAACAGACACTTTTGTACTTTTTTAAAGTACAGGGTCTAAAAATAAAAATACAGAATACAACTGTAATAAAGGCGAAGAGACGCTTATTGCGATCAAAATTATCACAAAACATATATCATCTTGTGTAATTGACAATACAAAAAAACTCGGAAAGCTACAGTCGGATGCAACCGACAGTAGGAGACCCTGTACTTTCCTTTGCACACACACACGCTAACACTCACACAAGCACACATAGCGCAAAGTCGCATGCAACCACACATACGCTCGCGCTGCTCCCCCCTTACCTAATGCAGGGAATTGAATCTTGAATATCTCCGGTGTTTATTATCCGATTGAGCCACAATTCACAGCACGGATAAAGATTATCATAAGAATTTCGTATGCCAAAACACAAGTTTGTATCTTTAAAATTGTGGGCGTGGCAGTTTTTCGCGGTTTTTGGGGGAGGGGGGGGAGGTATCAAAAATCTAAAACAAACTTGATCTGCTTGCGCTATAGGGGCATCTAACTGCCAAATATGATGTCTCTAGCTCTTACAGTTTCCGAGATCTAGGTGTTCATACAGACGGACAGACGGACAGACAGACGGACAGACAGACGGACAGACGGACATGGCTAGATCGACTCAGCTCGTCGTCCTGATCAAGAATATATATACTTTGTGGGGTCTGCCACGCCTCCTTCTGCCTGTTACATACATTTCGGACTTGCACAATCTTAATAGACCCTTTTGTACTTTTTTAAAGTACAGGGTCTAAAAAATTTAATATAAACAACTCGGAAGCCTACAGTCGGATGCAACGGACAGTACGAAACCCTGTATTTTCCTTTGCAGCAGCTAATGCTAACAATACACATATCGCAACGTAAGACGTATGTTAATACATTAAGTGCATGCTCGCTGCTCCCCCTTGCCTAGTACGGAAACTTTAATCTCGAATATCTCCGGTGTTTATTATCCGATTGGGCCAGAATTCTAAGCATTGATAAAGGTTACCATAAGATCATTACATGCCAAAGCACAAGTTAGTATCGTTAAAATTGTGGCTATGGTGGTCTTTAGTGGTTTACGGTGGAGGGGAGGAGGTATTATAAATTTAACACACACTTGATCTGCTTGCACAAACTATATCCATTACAGTCTAGTTTTAAAGAGAATTTAAAATAATTTTATACTCTGCACTCAATGAAAACGGATAAAAAGGAATACCTTTGTGTAAAGGAGAGATGACCGATCACAAAATGACATGACGAAAGGCTGAGTCGTTCTAGCTCTCTCCGACTGTCTCTCTGTATGACAAGAAATCGGTATACTTGTTACTAAGGTTCCTCTATATTGTATGTAGATAATGTTTGTCTTAGATTTTTAATACCTCAACCAAAAAATCGCAAAAAGCCACAGCAGCCAGAAATGTTCACAAAAATTTGACCTAAAAGATTTAAGCACTTTGTCTAAATTATTATATTAATACAAATAAATATTGAATGTGTGTGTGGATTTAATTTTAATACGATGTAATGTATCGAAATGCAGTTAGCTTTGCTTATTGTTCTAATCGAAATTCGTGGAGTGGGCTAATTAACAGGCAACAATTGAAGCTCCGGTCTGGGTCAAATAGTTTAACGTGAGAATCAAGTCGGAATCGAGTTAAGGAAAGGACAAACACATACTAGTACATGCGTACATACGTACATAAATGTGAGTACACGTTCAGAAAGCCAAATTAATTATGCATTTATGTCGTTGCAATATGTTGTCCATACACACACAAATACACACACACAGCATTACGGCATAGACAATGCGGGACAAGCAGACGGACGAACAGAACTGACCGCAAACAATAAATGCTTGCAACTAAATGCACTTTAGGGGCCCAATGCATACTACACTATACATACAGACACACTGGTATGTATAGTACATATAAACAGTTGTGTGTGTATGTTTTGGATGCAAATTAAGCACGACGAGCACAACACACAAAATGGACGCCAGGCTCGTTCTAAACGTTGAAACCAGCCAAAACGTGTCATGAGTGATGTTGTTTCAATTGCTGATTTAATGCGCCTCTCCAACTACTTGGCGGCTTAGGGTAACAGCAACAGCAGCAGTGGCAGTGGCAGGAATAGTAGGCAGGGCGGGGCAGATAAGCAGAGGCCTGCACTGTTGGCAAGACAAGCAACATGCATCTTCTTGACAATACGACAAACGATGATGACGAGGACAACGTCAAGCAACAACGCACTCAACCCACAACGCAACGCCAACCTCAGCCCCAACTTCGAACTCGAACTGCACCCCGACCACACCACCTGCTCGACTTGGCATGGGGGAGACAACAAACAAGCCAGCCAAGCGACTTACATATATCAACAGCCTCCCAGCAACCGGGCGTACATCAGAGCATTTGCTCGTCTGTCATTGTTGACTGCGCTCGTTGTGAATGGCACAGTGGAAATAGTAAGATTGGCCAAATGCGAAAGTTAAAATAAATTACATTTATGTAAACAAATACAAAATAATTTAATTAATAAATATAACAAATTCGTTCAATGTAAATGATTTAATTCGGCAATTCATGTCACATGCCGTCAATTTGCGTCACTGTGCCAGGCTGCAGTCTTTAAACTGACGAGAATGCAATGAGAGAATGTTGCCGGTGCCGGAAAGGGTTAACCTGATGTTTATGTTTTTGTTGTTATTGCTGGAGTGCTGATGCTGATATTGCAGTTGTTGTTGTATTTGCTGCTGCTGCTGCTGCTAGTTGCTGGCTGTCTTTTGTTTAAAGATGATTAATAGCCAATGTCGCTAGCTGCAGCGCTCAATGCATTTCCATTATCAACAGTTCAGCCCCATAATCATCAGAATCGTTATCATTATCATGATTATCATGATTGTCATTTGCACTCTAACCCAATGCAGTTTTGCCCAAATTACTTAGCCAGCAGTAAAAACAACCACCTTACGACTAGCTGAAGCAGTGGAATAGTAGAATAGTGTGGAGGATTGGGTTGGAATCTTTTTGCTGGTCTGTTTGCCCACTCTGACAAAGTCAAAGTCGTTTGCTATTCATTAATACTCTTAGCTGTTGCTCCACTTTCCACTCTCCCGGCGCTGTGGTAGTAGCTGTTGTTGTCTTGTTTCACTGAAGAAGTTGCATGAGTTCTTTTTGTGATAATTAGCTGCTCTGTCTGTTGGTTTTGCCTCAACACTCTTCGGTGTTTTCTCAGTTTGTCGTTGTTGTCGTCGCTTGTTTTATGTATTTTGTGGCTGCATTACTTCCGTTGATGTTTATTCTTAGCCGTTTGCATTTGACAAATGACATTTTTGGCATTGTGCAGGCAAAAGCAGCCAAACTTACCACAGCCACAGCACTCTTTTCTTGTCCGTTCCTCTCTAAGTCATTTTGTATTTATGTTTCCTTGCTAGCGTGTTGTTTGCTTTTCCTTTTTGCAATTTCTAAGGGAAATCTAAATTATTTTCAGAGTTATTGCAGAGAGTTGCCTTCAAAAGTTTTTCTGATGTTTGCCTTGGCAATTTGTCCTCTTCTGACACTGGACACGTGTAGTGATTAATAATTATTCCGTATTCGCAAAGAATTGGGAAAAATGTGAGATCACAACCAAAAATTAAACAGGAACAGTTAACTATGTAGTAGAAGCTATATTCTACTTTATACTTTATAGTACCACAGATATTAATGATTAGTAATGCATACGTGATTTTTGATTGTTTTATTGTTTGTATTTGATTAATTGTATGTATAAGTGTTTGTGTGTATGTGTGTGCATGTGTATGTGTATGTGAGTATGTTCATATATGCTGCTGCTGTAAGGCAAATCGAAGTACAGAGTCTCCTAATGTCGGTTGAATCCGTTGTACATATACATACTTACCTTTAAATGCACATGGATACCCCCAATCGCATAGCCACACGGCTTCGCTGAAATTTTGAATACTCATAAGAGTATAACATAAGCGTAAGGTCAAAACAAAGAAAGGAAGAGAAGTGTAGTATATAACACATAAAAGTAGCTCGAGCCGCTGTTAATAACTTGGAAGTCATCAAGGAAATTAAAAATTATTAATAAGGCTGCGCACTACTATCGGACCTATTCTTCTCCTCCACCTTCCGTCCACCCTTTCCCCATTAACTATTTTACTGCAGTTTTACTACTCATATTTACCGTTGCTTGTTTGCCCAGTTCTCTCCCTGCTTGCCACATCGCCCATTCGTACCCCCGCTTCTGCATCGAGTAGAGTCGGTAAACTTTGGTGGGCACTATAATTTAACAGTTATAGCTTTTTCAGTGTGCAACTATTTTTCGTGTAAAACTTTTAATGGAATTCACAGGACTGCTTCGATAGTTGCTAGAGAAAGCGCGTCAAAAAATAGACACCAATTCTAGGGTATATAAGTATATCTTCCCTGCCCCCCGCCATGAAGCAGATAGGACAGTTTCATGAGTTGTAAAATGAGCGGAAATGAATGGTTTTAAATAACAGCAAATTATGAGTTAAGTTTTACCAAAAACTGGAAAATAATTTGTAGTTGGAAGGGAGTTAAAAAGTTTTTCACTCTACTTGGATGGCTTTATATATAATTTTTGAGGATGCTCAAATATTTTACTGCACAGATATATAGTGCTAATTTGCTGATAGAAAGTTGCACACAACAGTTATGGGGCATCCACATTAACCAAAGTTTTGTCAGACTGAATTCACTTCCCTTGGCAGAAACCATAGTTTACCTTTGGCAAGTGTTTAAAGCAATTGCCAAACGCTTGCGTAGAAATCAACCCACAGCCCGCGGCTGAAATGAAGAAATAAATGTAATGCAGTTAATAAATAAACAAATACATTTTCAAATACATACATACATGAGGGTAAACGAGATGTTTCTCTTGACCCAAAAAAGAAGGCAGACGGGCGAATGTTTCAAAACCTGGGTATGGGCTTGCTTATACAGCTTGAGGCTGTGTTTATTTTCGAAAAATATGATCAGCACATATTTACACAAATACATATGTAAGCTTTGATACACATTCACACACACAAATATATACTTATATACAACTCAAGTGGGGTTGCTGTAAATTTTCTCTTACGTTCATTCTTCCCTTCTCGGTCTGCGCTCAGTTGCTTAACCTGGAGAGAACTCGTTTCGGCTTGGCTTTAAATTGCTTTGGCACTTAAGTGGTTTGACCCACCGCCCCGCCCATAAGAGGTTACCACGTGTCGTCGTTTTGCTGTTAAGCGAAAATTACAAAATGTTTGTTTAATTAGAAGTTGTGCGTTCCCCCAACCTTCGACTGATTATTTTAAGCCATTGCAAAATATGACCACAGCCAACTTGGACTGTGGCATAAGCATCACATACTCACACACACACTAACACACTCAGCTACACATGTATAGTACACACTGTGCATGTGTCTCTGTCGAGTGGTTCGGCTTTAAGTCCCATTAAATACGGTCAAATTAACGCACAAGTGCCCTCTACTGCGGCCGTATTCTGGTTTTGCCGTGCATATTTCAGTTGAGCTTTGGCTGCTCCTTCGTATAATTCAATTCGTGTTTTAATTTAGTCCGTTTAGTCGGTTCGGTTTCAAGTGTTTTTGCGGTTTTTTAAGTGCATTCAATCGAGATGAAGAATGAATACATTTCAAACGCATTAAAGCTTGCTACCTAACATGGAATACTGTAGCCATTTCATTGATCGGAGAAGAAAATAAAAGAACACTTATGGCCATTTTACTTGCACCTTTTATAATGATTAAAGTAGAACTTATTAAGATAAATAAGATTAATATAAAGTCACATTATTTACTAATATACATTTCTTTTCAGGTAAGTAAATGACAGTATTTCGTTTGATATTACACTGATATTAAGGTAAGCCTTATGATGTAAAGGTTTTTCATTGCATGATACTATTTTTTACGCATACAAATTTACTTTGATTTTAAAGACTCACACATACATAGATAAAGTCCTATAAAGCACAATAAAAATGTCATACGCCCACAAGGGACCTTAGTTTTAGACGTGTTTTGGTGTGCTATGGGAGTTTTGTTCCGATTGAAACCGTCCAAAACTGAGGCCATTTGTTCGGCAAAAGCAACTAGAAATGAATATAAACAATAATATATATAAGCAGTTTTAGTATTGCGATATAATTTTTATTTTTTTTTTAATACAACACAGATAGAAAAGTCGAAAGAAAAATCACAATATAATTTGCACACTTGGCACATAAAATAACAGATATAAGTAATTTTGATATGTAGAAAGTAAAACGGCAAATAAAAGATTATTCCTTTATAGTTTATTTTTTACACAGTATATTAGTTTTTTATAAAAGTAATTCAACGTTAGACCGGTTATATTGTTTACCAGCCTTTAAATTAACGTGTCAACAATGGAATAACAAGTATCAAAATAACTGAACCAGAAAAAAAAGACCAAGAATAACCAACAAGTGACAGCAAAAAGTGTTTGGAGTGTTATGCAAAGTGATAAATTAATGGCGTACAATGAAAGTGTCTAAAGAGAAATACGTACGAACGAGTATAAACAAATAATAAGAGGACTACACAAAACCATTAACAATATGATTTATGCATTTTCAAGCTATTTACTTTAATTTATATGCATTTTTGTTGCGGATATTCCATATTTATATGTAACTATCTCTTTTATGTGCATTATTTTCGCCATATTCAAGTGCTTTTAGAATGTTTTCAGCTTGTTATTTTTACACTACATGTTGTATCTGTTTAAATAATAAAAAATCTGATAGTTTTATCAATGTACTAGCACCCATATGTATGTATTGATTGGCCAGCTTGCACGTGAGTATAGCCAATAAAAAATACAAAATCTATATATAAACACTTAATCTAAGAAAGGAAAGCTACAGCCGGGCGCATCGGCAGAACCTCCATACTGCGGCCACTGTGCGTTGGAGAAAATGATTATCCAATACCTCCCGGTATCTCTTTTCGGATGCTACTGCAATTCACTATCCGACTGTAGCCTTTCAGACTTACTTTAATTTAAGATTACAATTTGGAATGTATTATATGATATTATTGTAATTTTTTGTAACTTATACTTATTTACAATTTATTATTCACATTTTCGGTCTTTTGAAATCACTGCCTAAAACTGCCCTCTATAGTATGTTTATAGTAGCTTGTATCAAGTTTATTTATTTCAATATCCTTTTTTGTTTTACTATAATATATTAAATTGTCATAACATAATAATCACAATCGTAATTTATAAAATTTACTCTAAATTGCGTGGAAAACTTATTTTTAATTTATGGGGCAAATGTCGTTAAATTCCAACGAATTCTAATAGTTTTTCAGGTTTGTTTTTTAGAGTTCAGTTAATTTATAAAAAATTCAACAAAGAGTGGAATACAGCATCTATCGTAAACGCAATAAAATCGTTTGAAATTATGGGTCGAGCGAATGAAAATAAAATGAGAGAATGAAAGAAAAAAATTTAATGCATTTTCTCTCTCACAAAATTTATTGGCCAAATAAATTATCGTAATAATATCAAATAAAGTGAAGCGCATTGGAACGCAACACAGTGCATGAAAAAAGGGGGCGGAGCAGAAGCCACAGTTGAAAAAGTAAGGGAGGTTAGATACGTAAGGATAAACACGCACTGTGGCCAAAACCTAACGGTTATTAACATATGCACAGGCGAAAGGAGGGCCAATATACGTGTGTGGTGTTTGAGGGGAGCAATACTACGAGGAGAGAGAGGAAAACCTTAAAGAACGAGGAAAAGCGTAAGAGACGGATAAAGCTGAGTAGGGGTTATGTTGCCCAGTTGGGCATACTCCCTAACATAGAGAGCGTATCAAATCTTATAAACTTAAACGTAAATAAAAATTTACTATACTTTACTTCAGTGTACATGTAAAAATACTATTATATCTATATTAAATCTTATTGTATAATTATAAATTAATTCCAAATACAGTTAAAGAATAGAAATAGGGCTTTCACAACTGGTGATTTTGTATGTACATATGTGCATATGTTATTGGTACACTTCTATACAAAACTCCAACTGGGGTGCGATACGTTTTATGGTGGATGTTAGAGGGGCAGCGGTGTGGAACAAAAATCCTCTGCATGCACAATTTAAGCAGGATTTATGACTGGCAATATTGCCGTGTTGGGTAAGAAGAAGAATATGATGATTATGATTCTCCTTCTTGGCTGTGGGAGTAGCAGTGTAGCATAGCTAGTCGATTGTGCGTACAAGAAATTAAATTGCCAAGTGGCCATTACCTTTCAAAGAGTTAAGCATGCTTGGAGGTTATAAAAATTGCTAAATTATGTTAATCCTTTGTGTGAATATTGAAAAATCGGTTCAAAAACTCTACGTACTTTCAGTTGTATATATTTATGCCAATGTAATATATAAGAACGTATTTCACTCTCTCCCCCAAAAGACAAAGCCATCTTCATTTGCTATGCATAAGGGCATTACTAAGCCCGCCCATAATCATAAGTATGAATATAGGTACACTGCAAAAATTGAAGAGAGTTTTTGTCTCGAATCAAGAATTTTCCGTAAAACCTAAGCGGTTTTAACATAAAATTGAATCAGTCGTGAAATAATCCTTTTCCACTTTTAATTTGTGTGTAGCAGGCAGAAGGAAGTATGGTAAGCTCCAGAAAGTATATATATTCTTGATCAGGATGGCATGCTGAGCCGATCTAGCCATGTCCGTCTGTCTGTCTGTACGCACACCTAGATCTCGGAAACTATTAAATTTAGAGACATATGTAAGAAGGACATTATTTGGGTGAGTGGTATTGGCTTGGAATTGAGCAAATGTTGATTATATTAAGTTTATTATAAATGAATGAATGAAATTAAAAGTTTAATAAGCACGCTTCGTTCTTTCCCTCTCGATGATGGTACGCAACTGCTTCTTCTCAACCAGAGTTGCCAGGCTGTTCATATAGCGGGGTTGCTATTCATCTTCCCGGGTTACCATACTATTCGTACGGCATGGTTGCCATACGCTTACACATAATTCTTTTTTTTTTAGCTGCGTGTATTGCATAAGTAGCTCAGTTCAAACTATCTGATATAATATATTTAAGAAAGTTCTACCTTAATTTTATAACTAAATTTTTTCACTGTGCAGATGCGAGAGAGTGTGTGTACCTGTGTATGCTGAATTGAAAATTGATTGAGAAATGGGCGAACCGGTCAAAGTTGTATGCCAGACTAAAAGGCACCGCAAAAATCACATTTTTTGCACTTTAACTCAATTCTTTTGGGCCAACGCCTAACCCCATTTGCGGATTTCCTTTTGTTCGATGACCCTTTTTGGCACACAAAACTTATTACATTTGATGCGACACACAACACAATGGCAACCCTGGTCAACCAAACGTGTATGCCGTTGAGTATCTGTGTGTTATTGTGTGTGTGTGGGTGTAAATATTTAATATGTATCGATGCCATTGGCAGTTCGGATGCTTTATGGGGTAGAAGCTGCTACTCGTGTACATGGTTTAACATTATATGGGCTATTTCTTTTTTCTTTTTGTCTATTTCTTGTATTGTTGGCTTCGCACAGATTTATCGCTTATTAGAAACACATAAAACGAAGAACCTAAATTGGGTAACGCTGTAGCAGATTACAATGATTAAGGACATGGATCTACATTTGGGAATTAGAAATTGTGTTTCAAAGAATTGCTTCTAAAATTCATCCTTTAAAATCAATTGAAACATTTTAAAGATTAATATGCAAAATCTATGAGGAACTTTATTAAAAAATTTAAAAAATTCGGGAAAGCTACAGTCGGACGCAAACGACTTATTCACTTATACATACAAATATACCTGCAAATACAAACAATACATATAAAACTCATAATTAGACATCGATATCGGCGATGTGAGAGAAATAAGGACTTTAGTCAGAATGAGGTGTGTTTTAAACTGAATTATTCAAAATCAACCGACAGTAGGAGACCCTGCACTTTCCTTCGCACACACATACGCTAACGAACACGCACACATGCATACATATCGTAAAGTCGCACGCAACCACACATACGCTCGCGCTGCTCCCCCCTTACCAATTGCCAGAAATCTTGAATATTTTCGGTGTTTATTATCCGATTGAGCCACAATTCACAGGACAGATAAAGATTATCATAAGATTATCGTATGCCAAAACACAAGTTTGTATCTTTAAAATTGTGTTTGTGGCAGTTTTTCGCGGTTTTGGGGAGGGGGAGGAGGTATCAAAAATCTAACACAAACTGGATTTGCTTGCACTATAGGGGCAAACGGACAGACAGACGGACATGGCTAGATATATATACTTTGTGGGGTCTGCAACGCCTCCTTCTGCCTGTTACATACATTTCGGACTTGCACAATCTTAATAGACCCTTTTGTACTTTTTTAAAGTACAGGGTCTAAAAAATAATAGGGTTCATGCGAAACCAATTAGGAATGGTTCTCAAAAATCGAGAAAAATATACTAAATATAAAAATAAATTTAAAAAAAACGTTCCACCAAGCGGTTCTTGTTTAGAGGATGGGTGTCTTATGATAATGAAACACTAAAAGTCGCATCAAAACGTGCTTTCAGTAAAAAAAAGCATGTGAAAAATAGTTTAATGTAAAAACGCAAAATTCTAAAGATGAATTCAAAGCTCAGATGTTTATGCATTGTTGTTGTATAAAAACCTCGGCTTTAGAAAGCTTTAATTACTAGATATAAGCCGTCAAAGTTCAAATTCAATAGTGTCTTATGAATATGAAACAGACTGTAGTCGCCACAGTTTTAGGGCCTATCTAGTCAGTTTTTGCACTAACGAAGTTTAGAGTAACTACTTCTGACTTTACCTTAATAAAGCCTAAAATTCGCTATAGAGTCGAATGATTAGTTAGAGAGGAAAGGTTTTTATGGGGTCAACAGTTGTAGGACGGTAAAACAATACCGGAACAATTTCGTAGAAAAATTTTTAATTTATGCAAATAGTGTTAATTTTGTGTAGTTATGAAAACAGACGTGCATCCATATCAGAAACTAAAATTTTGTGAATAAACTACATAAAAGGTTTATGTTGTAATTGTTATAAATATTAATCAAGATTTGCTGAACTATAAAAAATAAATATAATTGTTTCAGTTATATTAAACTTTGACTTGCATAAATAAATAAATATTATTACTCACATAACCTAAAGCTACTAAAGTCACAAACTTATGCTAAAGACCCACTCAAATGACTACAACAGTAATATTAATAACAACATTGACTCATTACTCTGATATACTATTAAGGCATAAACAGACTTTTCCAGACAGTCAACCCCTAATCATATCAGTATCCATTATTATCATAAACATAAAGGCATAGAAGCTTTTCCAACTTTCTATCATAGCACCTGCTCAACTGCTTGTTCCTGCAAAACCCTTCTACTCCTTTTCAAGTCCTTCCATTTTATTCGCCGGATTGTCCGCCAGTTTGTCCGTCAGCTTGTCTGTCTGTCGTTAGGCTATTGAAAAGTTAAGTCGCGTAATCGATTGATTTGCCGGGCACTTCTTTTCAAGGTGCGTCGCAAGCCATAAAGTTTTCAGCCTCAGCGTCTGCCTCTGGCCCTGCCTCAGTCCCAGCCTCTGCCTCTATTGCTCTCTGATAGAGCTTTTCTCCTTTGTGCTAAAATTGAGATTTATTGCAAAATTTGAATTATAATGCAATTTATAATGTAAAATGGCAGACGAGAGACGCCTCTCTGAGATATTGAGCATCATAATCATGATGAAGCTGTGCATTGTCGGCAAGGGTTCAATACCATTAACTCAGGGTCTGGCAAATGGAGCCGTGTGCTCTTTGTTGCTAATATTGTTGATTCAATTTAACTTTTGCTGAAGCGGTCGCACAAAAGCCGTTCAAACTCGTTTAGACTTGAGCCGTATTAAATTGACAAGCTCTTGGAATTAATTGTGCATTGTTCCCTATAGAATTTTGGGCACTCGCTCGTAGTCGAATCGAATTGTAGTCCCATTTTCCTGATTATTTGCAGTGAAAGCCAGATATAAATCAAAATAAGGCGATGTACGAGAATGTAAGTTAAACAAGTCCTACCAGCTATTAAGTCAACTAACATTCGCAATGTTTCAAGCCGAGACTTGAAACAAAACAGTCCTACAATTTCAAACTGGCAAGCATGCTTAAAAATTAAACCGTAAACACATATTTCCTGTAGTTAATTGCAAATTTCTAAACAGTTTGCGGGACACAATAGCAACAACAACAACGAAATGCTAAAGTTGTTGGCCTAAACAAAAGCTTAATTCAACTCTGAAGTTGAAGTTCATACTGTCGATGTTACTCCACTTCTCAATTTGGGTTCGAGCACAGAATTCAATATATAATTTTGATTGAAATATGCCTGTTTACGGTGTACAGGAAAACACAAACAAGGAGAGAGAGGCAAGGTACAGCACACACTATGCAAGTGCTTGTGCTTAAAAAGGAATAACTTTTTAGTTTGCCTCAAAGATGTAGTTAGTTGCACTGGAAGAAATGCAAGTCAATTTGCACCCTTAACTTATGTATGAAACATATCTTGTACATATGTGTTATACTGATCGTCATATTCTACTACTGTATGTATACTATGGCACTTTTTATTATCTTAAGTAAATAGAAATTGTAAAATTGCACAAATATAGTAATTAGACCCTGTACTTTAAAAAAGTACAAAAGGGTCTATTAAATGACATTCGTGTGTAACAGCCAGAAGGCGTAGTGGCAGACCCCACAAAGTACATATATTCTTGATCAGCACGACGAGCTGAGTCGTTCTAGCCATGTCCGTCTGTTTGTCTGTCCGTCTGTATGAACACCGAGATCTCGGAAACTATAAGAGCTAGAGACGTACATAATTTAGTTTTGTTTGGTTCGTGTATAACATAGGCAGGCCAAGTTTATGTTTTTTATTTGATATCACATCCCCCCCCCCTCAAATTTGCAAAAATATTCTAAGCATCTGAAGTTTTAAAGTCACTCCGTCTTTGCAAGAATAAAATGTTATATGCTTTGAATGTTTTGTGCGATTTGCAGACCTCCTATTCAATAATAAATCCGGAGATATTGTACAATTAATTTTCTGTACTAAGCATTTGGCTCGAGGAGGGGGTGGGGAAAGCCACAGTGTATGCGGTCACCTGGGCGCATGCTTGATTTTTGATTGTGGGTATGAATGTATCTATTAGTATAGGTTATTTTTAGTATTTGCGGATATATTGGTTTTATAAGTGTATATGTGTATGCATAAGTTTATGTGTATGTGTATGTGAGTATGCACATATGGATATGCTGCTGCTGTTATCGACTCCCAACGCAAATCAAAGTACAGAGTCTCCTACTGTCGGTTCCATCCGACTGTATCTTTTCGGATTTTTTACAATTAAAACTATTGGCATTTATAAGTCAAATTTCAATAAAGTGAATAGCCCTAAAATAAAAATGTTAAATAATGAGATTTTGTGAAGGGTGAGATGGTAAAGGGGAACATTTTAAACTTTGTAATCGTAAGTAGTATTTATTATAAATCCGATGCCTCATCCCTTTGAACTATTTCGAAACTCCCAAAAATTTTAAAATTTGTTAATTTTGCGAACTTATCGACATAATAATTGGCGTGGACAGCGAAAGAATTAAAATGTGAATGTGTTCAACCGGAATATGATTAACTTCTCAAAGTATGGTAAAAATGCCCCTAAAGCTGGGCAGCTGTTACTGTAAAAGTATCTCAAAATGAGGCTAATCCCCGTGCACCTTAAAATTCAACCAAACGAACACAGCTTTCCAAGCAAGCTCAAGAAGCTAGAAATTAGGATTATAAAAAATTCACGGTCATCATTTGTAAGGTAAAACGATATACTAGCTGTCAATATGCAAGATTCCACTTCAGATCTACTTGACTAATTCCTCAGATATTAAAATGATTTAATGTGCAGTTATTCTTTTAGAAAACTATTGCACTGATTACCGGAAAATAAATACTAGAAAATTATTGCAACAGAAAATTAATTTGATAGAATCCAGCTAATACTTACCCTTTCAATTAATTAATTTTTGAACTCATTTATGCAATAGATATTTCTCTCAGTGCTTAGCTGTGAAATGAAGTGTGCTCTACGTAGGGCAGACAAGCCATCACTTTAACGGAGTACGACGCTGAAGCGGTTCGTGCATTAGTCTACCCTAGGGCCTATGTTGCGTATTTGCTAAGCCTTGCCTTACAGAGTCCCCTGTGTGTGAGTGTTTGTGCGTGTCTTTTTGCTTGTAAAGCAATATTTCAATCAAAACAAGAAATAAATTACAGGCTTCAGTAGCAGAGAGAGAAGCTGACATGAGCAACAGCAACGAAACTAACGCAAAACTAAAGTAAGAGCTGCAGAGACAGGACATGGCAGGAAGGCCAAGAAATGTACGTATGTAGTACATACATGCTTGTAGGCTAAAATATGGGGTTGGTGAGGTAGAGAATTCCCGTTTGCTGCAGTCAAAAACAATGCAGGCGAAAAGTTGTGGCAGTATTTTTAACCCTCCCAAATAAGCAGAAGAAAAAGAAAGCGAACCAAAAAGTTCAAGTAGAAGTAAGTACAAAACTATTTTGTAAACATGCACACACAAGTACTCACACTCATGACATACTTGCAACTTTCCAAGTTGCAAAATGAAGTGTGTGACGTAGGTGAAGCAAAGCAAAAACCTTGCAACAGAATCAGAATCAGAAATGCCTACAAAACGAAATGTAACAAACCCGACAGTATGAGGTACTCGTAGAAAACTCCAAGTGTCAGTCTTCCTTATCACAGGTAAATGCTGAAGTCTGGGGTTAGCTGATTAGGGTCGGTATTTTGAATATTAAACTTCATTGTGCAAAGACTAAAAAGTGTTGACTCTTAACTATAACCGCGAGATCGTTTTGGTTCTTAAACATTGCGTAATTGACTGCAGTATTTAATTTGAATAATATCAGTAGCTCACTAAAAAGATCTCTTATTCAGAATGTTTTCTGCAGCTGATTTCAAGACTCTTGCAATCTTGATTTTAAAATTCCATGCTTGAAACAGGATTTTCTCAAAAAATTTCTAAAACAAGTATTTTTTTGTCTTTTTCAATCTATTAATTATTATTTTACTATATACATTTTTTTTTTGTCGGGCACACACCTTCTACTTTCCGGCCCAAAATATTTATCAAATAGGTACCAAATCGCAATGGGCAACACCTTAAAGTTTGTTGGTCAGTGTAATAAGTCAGAAAGGATAGAGACTGGCACAGCAAAAAGCTAACATGGTTAAAGATATATAGTATATACATAATAGGGACCAACTAGTATCTTTCTGTCTATTACATTATTGTCTATTACAGTTCCACAAAGTTATTAAATCTGTGTTTAGACCCTGTACTTTAAAAAAGTACAAAAGATATACAATTTTAGAGTCACTGTTTTCCTTTTTTGCATGAATAAAGCTTTAGATGCTTTGAATATTGGACAATCAATTTTCTGTCGTAGGTATATAGCTGGGGGAGGGAGAAAACCACAGTGTACGCGGGCACAGGGCGTATGTGTGATTTTTGATTGTGAGTATGAATATCTGTATGCGTATTGGTTACTGTTTGTATTTGAGCCTCTATTTATATGTATAAGTGTATGTGTGTATGTATACGTACATGTGTATGTGTATTGATTATGTACATATAAGCTGCTGCTATTATCGACGCCTAAGGCAAATCAAAGTTCAGGGTCTCCTACTGTCTGTTGCATCCGACTGTAGCTTTGCGTTCGATTGTAGATTTCCCTACTTTTTTTAGCATTTTGTGGATATAGGATATGGATTGGCGAGTATTTTGCTTTAAAAGGTTTCTCGTATATCTGTCTTCCCAATGGTTTTAAAATATGTAACACTCTTTTAACATTTAAATGCAATTTTGGCAAATTGTAAATTGGCTTTAAGTTAAATATTCCGCCATTTACAACGGGCCTGACTTGTGTCATGCATGGTTCTCATACACTATACGATCATTTGGCTACTGAAAGGAAATAAATATTAATTTGTACCTGCAGCCCGAAATCGAAACGTGAAGTAAAACACAAATTACGTAAATATCTCTGCACATAGTGGAGGAGAACATTTCAGGTCGCGTCTGTGCCTCTCCCCAAAAAAGCACCTTATATTTATTCGTTTAAGCAAACAGGACGCGTCCCCCTTACACAGCAAGAAAAATGCCATAAATCGGTAAAAATCCATTTAAAATATTATTACACATTTCACACAGACATGAGTTATGGAGCCTGCGATTTCCTATAATATTTTGTATATGTTTGCTATATTAATATGTGTGTTAAAAAACGAACGAGGTTCAATACATATGTACATATACTTATGTATGCTTATATAAATGTATCTGAAAATAATGTGAAAAAATTACAATAAGTTTAATATACGCATAATTTATTTTTATGAAAAAGCTGAAGAAATCATAAAGTTTATCACTTTAGCAAATCTTCAAAGGATTCGGCTTAGACTGCTCTCGACACGTTATCTGTCGAAAAGAAGAGCAAGTGGCAGCAATTTTATTATAATTCATAAAGCGTGTGGATGAGGCACAAAAGCGTCTGACAACTGACAACCCAAAGGATGGCGTAGCCAGGCCTCCAAGCTGCAGTGAACGTACGTCCTGGGCCTTGAGTCCAGCAAATGAAGTCGAAAAAATAAACTTTTTATCAAGTCAATATTCTACGTTGACTGCAAACCACAACGGTAACCTCAATGGCGACTGTGACTACGGTGCCGTCAGATTGGCAGACAGGCCAATGACATGGCTGAAGGAAACTGAAGAAAACTTTTGTAGTGTTTCCTTCAGCTCCCATTGCTGTTTTGTCGACGTCATCGTTGTTCCGTTCGCCCAGACCAGACGGCGGCGTTAACCTTTGCTGTCACATATATGTACATACATATATACATACGTACATATTTCTTGCGCTATTTGTGCTGTTGCATCTGCCGTGCCACTTTTAGCATTTTTATTCAATTTCAGCGCTTCTTACCAGTAGTAAGTAGTAAGTCTCGATTGCAGATCAATAAGCTGGCTGAGTACAAGCATTGGGCCATGGATTAGACCTCTGGGAATTTCGTTGGCCCAGTGCATCAAATTATTATTCATTGCAGCTAGAGTGCACATTAGTTATGTAGCAGCGAGCTATTGTCAGTCGTAATTGATTTACCTTTAAGTTTAGAACGGAGGAGATTGTTTCAAATAAATATTTAACGCCCCAGAAAATTGAAATGGACAGAAGCAGAACCGGTACAACTGTTGCTGGCACCCACTCATTGCACCTCGTCTCAGTTGGCTGCATTGCCTGAATACCTGTCAGTTATACAGTTAACAGTTAACAATTTCCAGTTAGCAGTTACCTGTTAGCAGGTAGCTACTGCCCTCTAGGTGCTTTCTTTCCAAGCTGAGGTGTCGGACTGCGCATAACTCCGAGACGGGCCTGTCAACTCTTTGCACAAGTCCTGACCGATGCTGTACGCTATGCTTCCTTCTCTACACTGAAAAAATGGCCGCTTAATAAAATCAAGTATACTTAATTTTGGATTGAATTGTTGAAGTATGCATTTGGGATTAAGTTGTTAAATTAATCCCGTTTCAGTATTAAACTGGCTAAATAAACCTTAAATACTTGATTCAATCACAAATTTCTTAAAAAAGCTAACTGATAGCAACATCTTTTGAGAGAGCAAGAAATATTTTCTTTTATGCTCACTCAGTGGAGAGAAAGATATTATTTTTTTTTAAAATATAAAATTAAATAAAAAATAAAAAACGTAGTTCTCTGCTGGGACTTGAACCCGAGTCGTCCGCATTCTGCATTCCTGCAATCTGTTCATAAGAACATTTGGTATTTGGGATGTGCAATCTCTTAAAGTTTTGTGGCGCAGGGGTCTAAATCAGTGGTGCCCAACCTCACACTATCAAATAGTGTGCTTGAGTGCGTAGCATCACTGCAAGCGCTGTGAAAAAAAAAGCCGAACGCAAGCGTTCGTAAAATCGTAACATCAACGAAGCGTGGCGCCTATACATGTGAAAAAATCTACTGTGTGTGTCAAAGCAGCGCTGCTCAGCAAAGCGCACATGTGATAGGAAATATGATTTTTGGGCACCACTGGTCTAAATCGACACTGAACAGCGTAGCGTCAACCAAGAAGTCGTGAGTTCGAACCGCGAAGCCCGGACAAGTAAATTTGGTATGTAAAAGTAAAATAACAACAAATTTAATAAATGTTATAACATATGTATATAATAACATATGTAAATGACGCGCAGTGAAATGAGTGATTTTTTATCCCACCGCACTTTAAGTATGTGCGGGATTGAATTTAAGAATATTCAGGATTGAATTTTTTATGTCGCAATTTAAGAATGTTCAGGATTATATTATAAATAGCCGGGATTAAATTTTGTATAAAAAAATGCAAGTATTTTAGTACATGGATTAAGAATATCCGAGATTATCCAAATTCCAATCCCGTTTCGGATTGAATTTGGTCACATTATCCCGGAATATTTTTTTTGTGTAAGTTCATTTCAAAAGATTACTTGTTCTGTCTCTCCTCGTGCATCAAACTGAAGTTATTATGGGATAAATAAAATGGGACAAAAACTCACAGTTTAAACATATTTATTTGAAATTTCTTTATATTTATCTACAATTTGACTGCATAATTTACCCTGTACCCTGTGCTTATAACATAGATAGAAAAAGGCTTTTTGTTTATATACGTATTAAATTTAGTGAATATTTATAAATGATTAACAAATAAAAGCTTAAAAACCCTTTAAAAATCAATTGATTAATTCGAAACATTTACACTGATAATAACCAATCTAATTTAGTTAGCTGTTGCTGTATGTATGTACATATGTACATACAGATATGTGTCCAATCAAGAAACGTGCTGGGAAGAAAGGCGTAAATAAAGCGTTGAACAAAAACGCCAATTACCAACGAAATCAATTAGACAAAAAGAAATGAACGTAGATCGAAGACAAAAGCGACAAATAAAACATTTTACCAACAAATGGCACGTAACATAAACACATCAGACTTGTAGGGGGACGACCAGGGAGACAGGAAAGCAGGGAAGCGCATCTCAGGTGAGAGTCAACACACGTAGAATAAATATGAAAAGATGACAACACAAGTGAGGCCTGAGACTGACGAGTAGCGGCGACTAGGAGTAAAATCAAATCTCGGAACACACGTAGACAAACACAGTGGGCCAAAAACGGAAACACTACGCCCAACGCAAAACTATAGTGTGCAGGTAATAGAATGAGGCGTGGTTGGCATCAAATAATTCCATTAGTTAAATAAATAAACAAAAGCAAAATGAATGATTGAGCAGGTTGAGAATGATAGAGGGGGTGCGCGAGAGAGACTTTTGCTTGCCTGTCACGGACAGACGATTCACGACTTGAACTTCAACTCAGATTCAAACTCAGAGCACAAACAGCATGGGCCCACGTGACAAAGGTTACCTGAGGCCGGCGGCATTTGCCGCTGCGTGCATAAACCAAATGCAAACACAGGAGACCAATACACACATACACACTATATACGTGTGAGGTCTCAAAAGATGTCACTCGATGCTGCCCTGGTGAATATTACATGAGGAGCCACAGCAACGCCAGGCAGCGCCATATATTGACCCATTTTGACATCGCCAAACAAACCCCCAAGCGCATAGCAGTCTCCGGCTGTGCCACAGACCGACAGATAGACAGCCAGGCTACCCACCTGTCTTGGCTGTCCAGAAGCGCAGTAGTAATACTGCTTAATAAAGTCAAATGCCACCAAAATCAAAAGGAAAATGCCACTTATGCCTAATGGCATCAGACCAGAGTAGGGGGAGAGAGTGGGGCTGCTCTGCAGATGACAGAACATGACAGAACCACAGCAACGACACCCGCAACCCGGTAATAGCAAAAGCATCAGCAACAACAATAATGACATTGCTGAGCCTCCTCAATGTGGCTCAACGCAACCAGCATCAAATGAAGGAAAATGGCGACATCAACATCGGAGGCATCACATTTCCTCCTACAATTTTACCGACCACTCCTTCCTACAGTAGCTGTCACGAGTGAATTGGTGGGATTTTAATTGTATACTACATTGCAAAAAAAAAAAATATTTTTGTAAAATTAAGTACGAGCGGTGTGAATGGACTTGCAAGCCCAGCGAGTTACATGTTACATATATAAAAAGAACCGAAAGCTACAGTCAGACGTAACCACCAGAAAGAGAACCTCTTCTTACTTTACTTCGGGCGTCAATAGAACCGGCACATATTTATATATGTACACATACATACATACAAATGTATGCATAAACATGCACACTAACAAATACTCACACTACATACCCGCAATCACCGAGCGACAAGCATGCTCTATGCGGCTTTGCCCGATCGCTACCCAACGCCAAGTATTATCCGATTGCTCAGCAAATCACACCAAACATTCTATGCATCTTATGCTTTGCGAAGTTCGATATCACTATCTAAAACTGTAGCTCGTATGGCGGATAAGTGACAATTTTCTCGAATTCGAGGGGGAGAGGAAGGAGATACTTAAGATCATAAATATACTTGACCTGCCAAGGCAACAACAAAACAAATAAGAAACAAAAAAGAATTGAGTCTATAGCTCCTTTAGCTTGCAAGATCACAGACAGACTGATAGCCAGCTCGGGGTAAATTGACTCAACTCGCCGTCCTGATCAAGAGTATATCAATAAATACATTAGGGCCTAAAAAATCAATACACTCTTGATCAGGATGATCAGACACCATTTTTAGAATGAACTTACGTGTAAACCGTACCCAGATGATGTTTATTAAATTGGGGAAAATCAGCAAACTGTAGATGCACCATGTTATTGTCGGTGCTTCATCTTACAAAGCATACTTAAGGTATTCTTTATCAGTGCTGTGAATTTTGGCTCAATCGGATAATAAACACCGGAGATATTCAAGATTAAAGTTTTCGTTATAGGCAAGGGGGAGCAGCAAGCACGCACTTAATGTATGTTCATAAGTGTGTATGCGTGGTTGCATCTGACTTTGCAATATGTATGTGTGTGTATTGCTAGCATAAGATGCTGCAAGAGAAAGTACAGGGTCTCCTACTGTAGGTTGCATCCGACTGTAGCTTTCCGAGTTTTTTAATTGTAATGTTTTTTACATATTTAGATCTAAATACGCACAAGTAAGAATGACTGTTTGCTATTACGTGTTTTCAGAGGGCTGAAAGCGATTTGTACTAACTTACGATGACAGTGCGCGTATAACACGACCGAATGAAAATTAAAAGTGGTTTAAATAAAATTCGTTAAAGTGTGTCAACGTCAGCATGGACATCAAAAAGCTGAGCCTGGGCGGCTTGACCGACTTGGCCACGAGTTGACAACTTGTTTGACATAATTCAACACGCAGTGGCGAGAACCTTTCTGACAGCAATTAAAAGCGCATTTTCAGCCGATTCGATACTACTCCCAGGACAATGGACGACTGTTCATTTGAGCAGAATCCTTTTCCCAGGCCCCAGAAGCAATTCAGCATTCAAAAGCTGACACCGAGCCAAGAGGGATAACGGGCAGCCTGACAGCTTTTTGTATTGTTAATGCTTAATACAAATAATTGCAAATAAATGAGTGTTCATTGGAGACAACAATGACATGCATTGACACTGGCATCTTCATCATATTTATCATTATCATACGTAATATGAAAATTTTTAAATTACAAAATGCAAAATTGCAATCCACTCAAGTACAGTAGGAATCGTATTAATAAAAGTAATGAGTTGCTGCTGCTTCAGTTGAAAATCAGCTCGAAAACCCGATTAAAAATTGAGCAGCTCTGCACTCGATGTTAAATACAAATGTCTATCTGACAGCTGCTACTGCTGCTGCAGTTCGCTCAACTTCAGCTGAATACGACACAACGTCGGCACGTATATAATAATACACTGAATGTACTGCGTATGTATTTATCTACTTGACAAAAGTGTCTTTTACTTCAAAAATACATTTGAATTAGTGAGAATCCAACAGAATGCAATGAAATCCTCGTGGGAACCCACATGTATGTACACTAGACCAAGTTTCCTAGATCACGACTTTATAGTACTTTGGCGACCCAGTTCTTTATTTTTAATTATCATTCTCGATTCATTCGAAAACGATTCGTAAACAATATGAAGCAACAAGAACTAACGAGTAAATGTACATAGAACGAGTAGTACATGGGATGTGCGCAAAGCGCGATACAGAACGGGCGACCATATGTATGTTGTGTTCCAAAGTAAAGTGCGACGACCGTATGGCGTGTAAGAAAAAAGCGTGCTTACACAGTTACACATTTAATGCAGTGTTGTAATACAAGCCAAAACAAACAGAAGTGGGGAATAAACTGCTTAGCAGTTTTTCATGATTTTACAAAAAAAGACTTTATAGCCTAGGCTTTAGTGCTCTTTTTATACCCTGTACTTTGAAAAAGTACAAAAGGGTCTATTAAGTTTTTCCAACTCAGAGATGTATGCACGTAGAAGGAGGAGCTGTCTGTCCGTCTGTATGAACACCGAGATCTCGGAAACTATAGGAGCTAGAGACGTAATTTAGTTTTGTTTGGTTCGTGTATAACATAGGCAGGCCAAGTTTATGTTGTTGATTTGATATCTCATCCCTCTCCCCTCAAATTCGCTAAAATATTCTTGGCATGTACAGTTTTAGTCACTATATTGCTGCACTGCATGAATAAAGTTTTAGAATGTTGAATGTTTGGTGCGATCTGCAGCCCAATCGGTTAATAACCACCAGAGATATTGGACAATCAATTTTCTGTACTAGGCATGAGAGAGGGGGCGAAGTCACAGTGTGCGCGGCCCCAAGGACGTATGCGTAATTTTTGATTGTGAGTATGAATGTCTGGATGAGTATTGGCTATTGTTTGTATTTGCGCGTAAATTTATATGTGTAAACGATACCCGATAAGCTTGCCCGATAGTTTCAGCACTTTGCCGCCACTTGGTATTTTTCGGATTGCCAAATACGTACACACTAAGAGAAGAGAAGAAGACGACGACGCTACGACTACCCACGCACGCAACAAGGTACGACGACCATACGGGCCAGCGACGATGTCAAGCGCGATTATTGATTACTTTTGTATATTACTCAATAAACTAAATATAATTCACTAAGCAATCACCTATTCGTACATTCTGACATTCATTCATCTGATCAACGTTTCGTCTTCCTACATATGTATAAGTGTATAGTATGTGTGTATGCATAAGTGTAATAAATACTGGAGATATTGGATAATCAATTTGTTGTACTACGCAGGGGAAGGGGGAAGCCACACTGTACGGTGCCGCTCGGGCATATGCACATTTTTTGATTTTGTATGTGTGAATGAGTATTGGTTAGTCTTTGCATTTGGCGTATATTCGTATGTATAAGTGTATGTGTTTATGTATAAGTGTATATGTGTAGGTATATCCTGCTGCTGATATCAACGCCCAAGGCAAAGCAACGTACAGAGTCTCCTATTGTCGGTTGCGTCCGACTGTAGGTTTCTGGGCTTTTTTATCTTATAGATGCCAATAGAACTTGAATATCAATTGATCCCAATATTTACTGTGAATGGAGTAATCCTCGCAAATTATTGCTATTAATGGCTTCCACTTGACTAGCTTGTCGGGCTGTCATCTCTTGCTATTGGTATCCATCATTTGATATCCCGCACAGACAGACAACACATTCTTTCGAACATTGCGCCATTGTCCGCTGATTAATCCTCCATCTCTACCAACTACAAGCGACTGCTCATCCATATCATAGAAATTATGACTTTTGTTCTGTCTGTTGCAGTTGCATTGGATTGCCACTGGCATTGTTGTGATTTTGTTTCATTCTTGGTTTATTGAGTGAAAAATTTGCAATTAGAAGACTTAAGTTTGTATGGATATGAGTTAACTATTACTATGAGTTAAGAAAGATTGAAATAACCCCTCTACCAATAAATGTAACTTACACACACGCATAACGCTAAGATTATCCGGCGCGCCCTTGGAACTGCACAGGTTTCTATAAAATATATGGCAGCTAATAAATTTCCTACAAAGGAAATTATTTTCTAATTTCAGCTAATCACGCGCCAGTATAGCTGTCTACCTTGCTATGCATGTAGGTATGTTCTCTACCTATATATGTACACATAGTAGCCAGACTAGAATCGATGCAGTCAACTTTATGGACGGCTCTTTTATCTATCTGTGCCGTCGACAACGTGGCTTCGACGCAATCAAAAGACATTTGACATTGATTAGTTTTCCAAGAATTTTTAATATATATTGGACGTTAGACCAGGCAGACAGTAACAATCAGGCAGTCCATTAGGCGTGTTTTCCACGCTTCATTTACTCATTTCATGCAATTTCTTAATATCAATTTTCCCTTGATTTTTGTCCTCCTCCTTATTTTCTGCGTCCTGGTCTTGGGGCTCTTTGGCTCTTGGCTTTAGTTTCGAGACACGCAATGCATTTGGCTGTCGTTATTCCTTACTTCCTTCATCGTTTGTCGCCTTTGTCCTGTGGAATTTTACACACACGCACAAAATCCCTACCATCCCCGTTTGTTGCCGCCGCGGCGCCCTCTTCTGTGTCCTCTTCTCCTCAGTTTAACACGCCCCAACTCAGCTGACAGAAAATAATTTGCTGTCGTTTATATTTTGTCTTGCCATTCTACGATGACTTTTTCTTTTCGCCGTCTTTGGCTGCGACCGTTTCCGTGCTGTCCATTGTACTAGCATACGAGTTCGCTGCGTTGACTCCTGTCGTGGGTTTGAGAGCTTGCAGCCAGGTTGGGTGCGGCCTTCTTCTACTGCTTGTTGTTGGCTAGCGTGTCATCGAAATGACAAACTAAATTATTGGTTAGCTTTGCGAGGTACGAGTAGGTCTATATTGTATACCCCACATCATTATGATATTCTGGCTACCATCTACCTTAATATTTCACTGAGTTTTCAGATTTATTTGTAACAGAAGGATGAGGAAGATGAATATTGGCCAAACTATTTTATAATATACAAATTTCAAATTAAATATTAATGTGCGTATGGTACGGTATATAGGACAACACTCTTAACAATAACTGTCCTCATCTGGCTTTAATCCAAGTATTTGTTGCTAGTGCTCTTGCCCGTACTGATAACAGAGAGCGTCAGCTGCAAATCTTGAGATAAATATTAAAATGGAAATGAGATATGTCTAAATGTATATGTGTCCCCTCCACACAATACCAACAATTGCAAGAGAAAGTGTTGTCAATAGCAAATTTGTGTATTGCCGCTTCAGACTTCATGGTTTATTCTGTATAGCAGGGGTATTGTAATTTGGGCGTTCCATGTCTGCTTTGGGGTTGATCTGTGTAGGTTCGTATCTGATAGATACAGTGCCGAATGAAATGGAATGTCACACGCGAGCTTGCCTGGGTGTACCGTTGCATTTTTGTGACTTAATTCAATTTTGCCTTTTATGTCGCAATGTATACACCTGTGTCCTGGCACTCAGGTACCGCTTCACTGCGCAAATACACTTTATACAATATATGTTATTGTAACATAATAAAGGGGAAATTTGATTACGAATGCAAAGGCGAATACTCATAAAAAATAAAGCCTGAAAAAGTTTAATCAGAGTATAGTCGTTGAATCGAAAACGAAAGTAAATTCGTTTTTATTTTTGTGCTCTTTCACAATCAAATACTCATTTAATTACTTTATTTGAAATTCACTTTCACTTGATGTTGTTTACATGACAAGCTTTATGGCTGCAGTCGTGCTCAGACATGCACGAGTATGTAAATCAATTTATAGAACATTTCCTTTCAACTTTTGGCTATATACGTATACATATCAGCAGATCGCACGTATATAGCTACTGCAATGTGCCATTAAATCAATCAGCTCGGCATAGTATCAGCTATGCGTCACAAAAGTGCATAGAATTTCAAAAAGTGCAAAATCATTCTGTGTCCACGTTTATTGTATATCCGTTCCAATGTACACATTGCCAGGAAAAGAGTTTGTCGAAAATTTGCTCGGCTTGAAGCGCTCAAACTTGTTGTTTGCGCATAGTGAAGAGCTGAATGATCAATTGCGCGATATACCTGATTGTCGATATCTAAACATTTATCTCTGAGCTGGCCAAAGTACTTCATGGGATAGTCGTAACAGTATAACTTGGAACAGGACAGACTCAAGTTTTCTTTGCCATTGCACTGAAATAAGTTGTTTTCCAACACCGTCAGGTTAGTGCAACTCATCAGGGGCGAGTCAAACATTGTAATAAACACAAACAGCATCATATGATTGGGTGCAAAAATGGCATAGGGCACACCCTCACTGGTATTATTGTCTGGGTAATTATTCATCAACTGTTTTGTAACATAACCATTGCATTGAAAGTGCAACGGCTCTTCGAATAATTCGGAACAATTCCCAAACTGACTTATATAAGTCGGATGGAGTCCAACGGCTGTCGCAGTATGGAAATGCCCAAATAATAATACATGTAGTATTACAGAAATTTCTATCAACATGATATATATATGTATTATGTATTTTAAATTGATTGATCAGTGAAAGAATACTAATCTGCTTTTATGATTTATGCCAAAGGATCATATATATTTCAGTTTTACGAAAACAATGGTATCATCCTAGGACGTCGTTCCAACTGCATCCATCCAATTTGGCTTTCTTTAAGAACGGACGTTGTTCCCTTTTTTTTAATCCAATAAATTTTGTTGACAAGTTTTACATTAACTTTGAATGAATTGTCAATGATTTTACTATTCAATTTTATACGCAATGAAAAAATATATTAATTTTACTGAATTTCGAATTGAATAATTCTTATTGTATTGAGTGCGAAATTTATTGGTATATCTTTGAACGTTAGGAATGCATAGGGTGCACATACACCAAAGGGGCAGGTAAATTAAAACAAAATTTGTCATATTCTCTGAAATATTTGCTATTATTTTTAGAAGTTTTTCAATCAAAATACTACACCACTTTTACACTGAGTTAATTGTCGCTGTTAAACAAACTGAGAAAAAAATGATTTCAGTATCTTCTACTGCAAGTTCCTAGGCCATGTCAGTGAGCCCAATATACGCAAGAGCTTACAATATCACTATAATCGCATTCGGCATACTGCTGCTACCGCTCTATACCGCGAACGCTTCAGATAATTTAAAAAACTGTTCCTTCATCGACGGCCATATTTTGGAGTTTGTGTGCCACGGATTTTATGATCGAGAACTGCGCCTTAAATACAGGGACCGCCATCCGGCCATTGCTACACCCTATGCAATCTGGCAGAGAGCCGATTATTTTGGTTCCGGGATGCTGGCTATTGTATTCTATGAAGGCCCAATAAGTCACTGCTACAATCTTGTGATTGATGAGGGAAAATTCTACTGCAATGGTCATAACTACCCCATGGAAGTGACTCATAAACATATGCTTATAAATTGCCTAAACTTTCGATTCACGTTCGTCGACGAATTACACCGAAAGTGCAAACGTAAAATTAAGTCCCGTAAGAAGCAAACCATTTCATCAGTGATCATCTACATGGAGTCAAATGTGGTGGATAGCTCTAAACCACCCAGGTGTTCGTGTTGCAGACATCTCCTTTTTTTACTAATATGCTTTTACTTCTATAAATTCAAGACGCCAGAGCAAATTTAGGTGGTGTATAATAAAAAAGAAATCTGAAACGAAATCTAATAGTATCAACTTTTTATAATGTTGTAAAACAATTCAAACCAAAGAAATAAAGTATAATTAATTTTTTAAACTCTAATGGTACGGTATTTGAAATGTATAAATATATGTGGTTGGTAAATATTGAATATGCAAAAGAAATATGCTTGATAGAGGACTGATTTAAGATATTTCTTTATTTTTTTTTTCTTTTTCTAAATAATCCTTTAAAGTAAATTCAAATCTTGATCTACAACCAAGTGCAAAATGTGCTATAGCTAAGGCCTCAACACTCAAAAAGTATAAAGGCATAATCTACACATACCACAAATTGCCTCAGTTTCAGTTGCATATATTGTTATATACGTACATATTTATACACTCATGTAAGAGTACACATATCACATTTATTTTTGAATGTGTTGAATGTTAAGTTTACTTTTACTTTTGCTTTACTTTAGCGTTTCCGACTGAAATTACTTTTAGTATTAATGTTAACTTTACAATTCTGTTTCATTTGACTTAGTACAGTTAATTCGACCTAACAGTTAATTGTAATTTTGTACAGTTTATTCGACCTAATAATTCATTGTAATGGTCATGATTCAAAAGAATTCTCAGATCAGTAATCTTTTCCAAAGGCTTGTTAAATTCAATTTTTGAATGTATACTGTCTTACTGATAGTTTAAACCTCCCCAATGATGTAAGGCAATGGTCAGATGCATTGAGAGTACAACTGACCAACTGTCACACACCAACACACACATATTGGGGCTCGCATTTCATTGTCATCATTGTCATTACTGGGGCTGGCGTTAGCGTAATTTATGAACTGACGCCATATTGGGCTGTGGTGGTCGACCATATAGCAACAACAACAATGGTGTCAAACCGATTCGACTGTCAAGTGCTGTCCCGAACCTCAAAATCCCTTTAGACTTGAACAATGAGCATAAGCTGAAAATAGACAATAGTATTTTGAAATACTAGCAACTTGTTAAGTTTTTATTTGGAAATCCAATAATGTATTTTCGATTAGCTAAAAGTCAAAATTAAGATAATTAAAAGAAAATGTAAATTTTGAAAAATGTTAAATTAAGTGGTCAATCATTTTAAGATTTTCCCAAATAGACGCTGGCATATTTGTTTCGGTTGTCGTTTTCCCAATGCCAACAGCGTGCTCCAACTGGCGCAATCTCTTAAATTCGTTTCGCTCATAAGTCCGATGTCAAGTCTTCTTTTCTCACAAGTTTTTACTATATAGAGCAATACAAACAAGCAGCAGATCGGCATCGTATCTTTAATGTAAAAATGATATGACCTATTTTTAATTATTGTATAAATAAATATTATGAACTGACAAATTTTGCTGTGTTTCGATTTTTATTCATTGTAGAAATAAAAAAATATTTATCTATTGTTTGATCCATCTTTTAATATGGTTCCTATGTCCCTACGATATTAATGTAAAAATCGAGCATGAAAAGGAACTGTTTAAGCAGTCACTTGTGGATTAAAGCCTTTCAGTACTCATATTGGGTGCAAGTGTATGTCAATGTGTATTACGTTGTGTGTGCCTGTGTTATCGCAACATTCACACTCAAATGACGGTGCACAAAGTGTGCGGTTCTTTTAGTTGACATAAACAGCAATGGCACTGTGATGATTATCCCTCTGATAGAAAATGGGAGACCAACTGTAGGACTTACTTTTTATTTTTTGGGCAGAGAAAACAGCAGTGAAGATAATCATCATTAGTTCAGTACACTGTGCAAAATTCTAAAAGCGAACAAAAGCTTTCTCCTCTCACTGGCATGTCCTGATTTTTACGCATGGCTGATAATGCACACACACACACACACACACACATATATACACACCAACAGAAGCACGCACTGAAAGGACATTGAAATAGAAGTGCACATTTGCGCACGGCTTTTTATGAATTTTGTTTTTGAGGCACCCTTTCACTTTTCAAACTGCACACATGGTTATATAAATACGTTTCTAAAAGACTAAAAACGCGAACAAGTGTGTACTAAATGTGCCAGCAAGGACTATAGGCAGAATGGGATAAGGCCAAACAAGGACGTTTGCTAGGTGGAATTTTATGCCGCAACGTGCTTAGCTTTATTTAGATGAAGTTGAAGTTGATAGAATTCACTGGGTCAAGCTTTATAAACACGAGGAGCTTAGATGAATTCCACAGATTGACTTCAATAGAATAATAAATTTCGTAGAGCATATATGTACTTTCATCTCCATGACATGGATTATGAGGATCCCATGCGATTCCAATCCCATGTTATTTTAATTTCATTGCAAAGTTTGTCAAAGCATGAATTCATATCTCAGCAATAAAAGTGCATGGCGAAATATTTTATTTGATTTCATTTACTTTGGTTGAATTAAAAGTCACAAGAACAGAGCTGTACAACGTTGCAAACTCATAACGTTTTTAAAATTTAGTTTTTACCTTCCCTACCATAACCAACATGCCTCACCCCTTGGGTCGCTTTTGAGCAATTAAAATTTCTCTACGCTGTGTACAATTTTATACATTTATTTTTTTTTGCTGTTGTCGCTAAATGCATTTTTCAACAACGAGTCCTTTTGGCTTTTTGCCTGTGAAATAAAAATTACGTATACGCCAACAACTTCAAATGGCACAACGTGGCGTATGCGTTCTCCGCTTTGCTGTTGTTACGAGTATTATTATTTCTACTGCTGTTGTTGTTAGTACCTCGGCCGTTGTTGTTGCTAGCATATTTCGCTGCACACCGGTTGCCATTTCCGCACCGAACAAAAGCAAACACCCAGGTACAACACTCTCTCTGTCTCTGCGTGTTTGTATCCATAAAATACGCAATTACAACATGTTGCCACAGTTGCAGTCACCGTTGCATGCTCCCTTTATGAATTTATACATGGCACACCGC
Source organism: Liodrosophila aerea (assembly GCA_035045005.1). Lineage (NCBI taxonomy): Eukaryota > Metazoa > Arthropoda > Insecta > Diptera > Drosophilidae > Liodrosophila > Liodrosophila aerea. The sequence continues at coordinate 184,222 of JAWNNL010000712.1, forward strand.
TGTTGCTTCTTCTTCTCCGATCTCCCATCCACTTGTCTCAGCATCTCTTGGCACACGCTTTGTTGCATCCACTCAGCAGTTGCCATTAGTAAAAAGCTATGAAAAAATTCAGAAAGACTACAGTCGAGCGTAGCCGGTACCACGGGGCAGGTATTCAAAATTTAAAGCAAACTTGATCTGCATGCACTTCTGACTAGGAGAACCACACGTTCGTTCACACTCTTATAGTTTGCGAAATCTAAGTGTTTAAAAAGACTTGCATTAGGGCAGGCCTCAGCGCGCCTGCCAAGCCGTCTTGGTTTACACACATTTTCCGAATGCACAAACTTAATAGACCATTTTGTGCTTATTAGATCCTGTACTTTAAAAAAAACTACAAAAGGGTCTATCAAGTTTGTGCAAATGACATTTGTGTGTAACAGCCAGAAGGAGGCGAGGCCAACCCCATAAAGTATTGATCAGGACAGCGAGTTTCGTCGTCTGTCCGTCCGTCCATATGAACACCGAGATCACGGAAACTATAAGAGCTAGAGACGAACTATTTTTTTGTTTAGATAGTGGCAGGCTAAGTTTATGTTTTTAATTTGATATCTCATCCGCTCCCCTCAAATTTGCAAGAATTATCTTAGCATGTACAGTTTTAGAGTCACTGGATTCTTTGTATGAATAAAGCTTTCAATGCTTTGATTGTTTCGGATAATAAACACCGAAGATATGGGGTAATCGATTTCATATATTAGGTATTATACAGGGATAAGGGTAAGTGAGTATAAATTTCTGTATGAGTATTGGTTCTTGTTAGACCCTGTACTTTAAAAATGTACAAAGGGTCTATTAAGATTGTGCAAGCCCGAAATGTATGTAACAGGCAGAAGGAGGCGTGGCAGACCCCATAAAGTATATATATTCTTGATCAGGACGACGAGCTGAGTCGATCTAGCCATGTCTGTCTGTCTGTCCGTCCGTATGAACACCTAGATCTCGGAAACTGTAGGAGCTAGAGACATCATATTTGGCAGTTAGATGCCCCTATAGTGCAAGCAGATCAAGTTTGTTTTAGATTTTTGATACCTCCCCTCCCCCCTCCCCCAAAAACCGCGAAAACCACCACACCCACAATTTTAAAGGTACAAACTTGTGCTTTGGCATACGACAATCTTATGATAATCTTTATCTGTGCTGTGAATCGGATCATAAACACCGGAGATATTCAAGATTCAATTCCCTGTACTAGGCAAGGGGGGAGCAGCGCGAGCGTATGTGTGGTTGCATGCGACTTTGCGCTATGTGTGCATGTGTAAGTGTTTGTTAGCATGTGTGTGTGCAAAGGAAAGTACAGGGTCTCCTACTGTCGGTTGCATCCGACTGTAGCTTTCCGAGTTTTTTTGTTTGAGTGTAGATTTGTATGTATAAGTATATGTGTATAAGAATAAGTGTATGTGTATGTGAGTATGTACATAAATGCTGCTGCTATTATCGACCCCTCAGGGCAAATCAAAGAACAGGGTCTCCTACTGTCGGTTGCGTCCGACTGTAGCTTGCCCGCATTTTTCATTGTACATAATCAAAATTAGCAGTACACTACTTTTTAGGCGGAGACTGTAAAATACATACTGTATCTAAATTAAGTGGATAAAGGATAGTTACACGAAGCTTAATCTACTTCTATCGGTGGAAATAATAATTAAACATATTATATATGGTCAATTCCAGTTTCAAATTCCAATTAGTAAACAGTGGTTTTGTTTCAATGTAACAATATCTATTATTCTAAATTTTACCTGAATTATAGACCAAATAACGATAGGCATTATTCCAATTCAATTATCAATGTTAGGATTCATTAATTCGCACTCAAGATTTACTTAAAGTTAACTGACTTAATCAGCTATATAAGCAAGTTATAAAGTTTATCTTAATTTAAAACTGTTAGAAAGTTAAAACATATTATAAAAACAATACACTATTCTTTACGGGTCTTTGATCGTAGCTCTTTCATTTCTATTAAATATATTTTGCTATTTTGCTATATCTTTTGAATTTCGAACTCTCACGACTGTTGTGTTTGTGCAGTCAACTGAGAGGATGAAGAGAGGAGAGAAGTGAGAGGATGAGTACCAGATACACAATAGTGCAGGTTTGGCCATGGAGAGGGTCATATGTGGTTACTCATGAGTTATGCTCTGCGATGTGCGGCAATTACATAAGTAAGCTTTTTGTATATTTTATGTATAGTAAAGGGTTTTGCATACTACATGCCATACCATCTGTATAAGTGTAGTACAGGTGTCGAGACACTGGTTGTTCATAGAAATCTGCAATGCATATTCAAGCGTTACAGGAGTCAGGGAACTACACTAAATGTCACAGCCATCTCATATACTTGACTCTGATTTTTAATTGGCAAACAGTTCCATGTGATCATTGCAAAAGTTTCATAGCAGAGGCTTTGTTCAAGATATGAACTTCAACGATTTTGGACACATCTGCAACGGTTTCGTAAAGATTTATTGATCCTCTCCTTTATTTATCTAAATTTTTATGAAAGAAAGAAGGGTTACTTCTCGTCGAAACTTATAATTAATGACATATTTATTAAAAATTATAAAAGAAACTTAGTATATTAACTAATTTAAGGGCAATGCGTTCTAGCACAAATAAATCGAGTACCAGGAAGAAAATATTAAATCTACACCAATGCCACGCACGAGAAGTGCGAGCACAACATGAAATAATTGGAGCAATAAAACCAGAAAACCGTGTGAATAAAAATAAAGAAGGCGACACCGGCAGCGCAGGGACAATCAAGTGAATGAAGGGAAAATTGTGAGATCAAGGGAAGGAGAGTAAGAGCTGATGCAGAAGCAAGGCTAAAGGACGCTCTGGCAGTGCTCTGGCAGCGCTCTGGCAGGTACTAAAGTAACAGGAATCAAAATAATAAATCAAAATTGTGAATGCCATTGCTGTTGTTGCCGCAGGTGTGGTTGCTGTTCCTGTTGTTGCTGCTGTAGTTGCAACAGCAGCCACCAGTTGGCTGCCAACTCAGGCGGCAGTACTTGCCAAGGATTGCACCCACCACACACGTTGTTTGTTGCACATGCCGCGCAGTAGATACAGTATACGATTGTGCCACCCAGCTTCTCCTCACTGTCTCACACTCCACTTATTCAGCACACATGAGTATCAAATTGTTAAAAATTGCAAATAAAATAAACGTGCATGAGCAATCGGTGCCGGTGCCACTACAAAATGTGGCGTTTGATTTACGCTCTGCAATTGCTCGACTGCTGTTAAATAGCGCGCAGCTTGCTTGCTTCTACTCCTCTTTGCTCTGCTTCGCTGGCTTCACTATATTCTACTCCCTGCCCCACCTTTTATACAGTTCGGTTGTAGCCGGTGTGTGGTGTTCACTCTTAATCATCTAGTTCTGCACCAACTGGATTCGAATTTGCTTTTTTTCAACTAGAACGTGAACTACTTACTACTTTAAGAATTTGTTGGGAGTTTGCAGCGTTAGGGGAGCAATCTCGTACTATAAAGTTCTTCGTCCTGACTGACTGACTGGTCAACATAGCACAGCAGAACGGCTGTGGGATCGTAGGTACACAGTATATATGACACATATGTTTCTGTGGAATATGACAAGTAACAATAAATATGTAAATAAAAGAAATATGTAATACAGTTGTAATATGTAAAAGAAATATGTAAATAAAAGATGTGAGAATTATTTAAAAACAAACTAAATATATATTTGTTGACATTATTAGAAAACCTTCAGCTTATTCTGCACAGTTGTGTAAACCATAGAATTAAAAAGTTAGAGACTGTGAATCGTTGTGTTCTAATTTACTTTTCTCTTCACAAGAGATTTGAAAAATGTCTGTTAATTTAACTGTTATTTAAACAACAGTAAATGTTCTATGCTTTGGGATTTGGCGAGCGTTTAATTGCATGCAAAAAACTGGGTCATATACAGTTGGCAAAAACTTAGTATTTCGCAGTGCATATTGGGGAAGACCACCTAAATGAAAAAGGAAAAAAATGTATGGTAAATAAAAGAAAATACTAAAAACAACACTTGACAGGCTGCAACACACTTTTAGCATTTGCAGCACTTAAAATGCCATAAAGTATGCAACAGAATGCGACAACAACGCGACATCGTCGTGCATTTTGCTATAATAATTCAAATGAGATTTAAAGTCGAGCTCTGTAGCCACCAGCCAGCTCCACCCACGCTCTCTTAGCCTTGCAGCGCGTCCTCTAGTATACACAAAGAGTAAAAGCAGCGTTGATGGCCGCATCCAGCCGCAAAGTATGCAGCGATTTATTTAAATAACAGAGCCAACATCATTCTCTCTTGCCGGCTCTGCATTTGCACAAATAGTATGTAAGCACTTGCATTTGCACCAACGCCCACTGTGTCCCAAAGATAAGCAACACAATGCACCAATGCGAGTAGGATTTGCAAGGGAATAACGCGGCGAGCCGCATTCACATGCATAGTGTGTAGTATAGTAAACAGGCAAACAAAACGAAACACAAAGCGCCAAAATGCATAGAAAACATAGCGAAAAGAGCACCAATCTCAACTCATACATGAGCCAAGTGACTGAGCGCCAAGTGCTCAGCTTGGAGCATGTTCGTACCCCTAATGATGTTAGCAACACCAACAAACTCAGATTCAACTATACTATGTGTGCACTGCACGGCGCTGATGGAATTCGTTGGTTGGTGTGAAGAAGGCAAGTGGCAAATGATATGTTAAATATCTGGTTAAAAAATTGGAAAAAGCTCTATCGGATTTTAGAATTACTTTTGAACCCCAAATTTTATGTCCAATATATCTGAAGCCTTTTATGTATGCATATGCAGGTTTTTTTAACAAACTAAAAATTATAAACTATTTTAAAGATTTCCAAGTTCCTACTTGATATGTTCACTTAATAATAGAATACATTGTAAGTATTTTTTGGTTTGGTTCCCTAAACTGTGATTTATATGGTCTTCATTCACAGTTCCTTGTTAACCAATTAACGCTAAACATTTATGTTTCTTTTGTAGTTTCGATTAGTCAACTGTCCGCTGAAATTAAATACAAAGACCATTTCGTTTGTCCGTAGATGTAGGTTGATTTAAAGTTTAGTAGAGGCACACCCAGCCCAAGCGCATGCTTCGAGTAATAAAACAGAATTTCAAACTTAAGTTAATTAACAATTTTTATATCCACACCAACAATAGCTCCATACAGTTTTACAACCAACTGGCAAAATCACACAAAATAGCTACCACCACCACCAACCAAAATAACAGAAAAAGGCGAACCAATTTAAGCGGCTTATGAACTCATGGTTCCCCACATTCCCTCACTGCCATAAGAATGGATCTGACAAACTGAAGCAGAGCAACAGCTATCGAAAATGCCACTTGGCAAAATTTGCAGCGATTTGGGCAACGGAAAAATATAACGTGGAAAAAAGTCGAGCGCGGAAATATACCACAATAAATACCGCACAATAAAAGCAAACCAAGAAAACCAACGCCTGGAGACCCTTGTGATACCACCTGGCCCCCGTTATCCCTGCTATGTGCAGCCTATTCAAAGAGCTAACGAATTGCGTGATTTTCCAAAAGTTTTTCAATCGATTTTCGAATGATGCTGTTAAAATTTGCCTTTGTTTTTTTTTTTTTTGAATAATCCACACCATTGACGCGCCCCCGGTCAGAGTTCTAGCCCCTAAATCCAATTCGTAATATCCAACTGAAGACGTTTGCCAAATTGCTCTTTGATTAACTTAGCTGGAAAACGAAAAAGAAGAAGCAATACTCAATAAATAAAATTAAATTTTATATTTATATTTTATTATTTATTTATTTACACGATTATTTGTTACACATAAAATAAAATAATGTAACTAATAAAAGAGAGTGTTAGCGTCTAAGGCCCGCGACTCGACAGTTAATTATATGCTGGTTATATGTTGATCTTGGGCTTGATTAGGGATTTTACGTTATTATGTGATGGTGGGGTGAGTAGAGTACACTGAAGAAAAAAACGTAGTAAAAATCACTATTTTGTAGTTGAATTGAAAATTTATGGGGATTAAAGTAAAGTTAACACTGAAATTGTTAACTTCATATGGAATCACTTCAATTTGAATTTGATTATGAATTTGTTCAATTCAATAGTTTTTGTATTAAATAATCATAGTCAAAATGATTACGCCTGCTTTTAATTCAAATACGCAGAACTTAAAAAAAAAATAAAAATTAGATAAACCGCCAAATTACCAATACCATTTACAAGTAGTATTTTTCTTTTGTCTTGTCTTTTTCTTTTTTAAATTTTTCTTTTTTTTATTATTTTTCAATTTTACATTTATTAACTTTTTTACTATTTTTTAAATTTCTACCTTCTCCGGCTGCGGGTATCGAGAACTCACGACGACACCAAATACAATTCTTATGAACAGATTGCCAGAATGCAGAATACAGACGACTCGGATAGATGCATTGTTATTTTCACATTCAATATACAAACAATAATGTGTTTGAATTGAAGTCAAATCAATATTAAATTGAACATTTTCATTTTCAACTTTGATTTGACAAGATTCATATTTATTTGCGAATTGAATACGATTTTAGTCAAATGAAGTACATTTGTATTTGTTTTTAGGTTTTTTGGGAATTCAGCAAATTTAACTACGACCATAGTTATTTTTCACATGGCGTTTTTCTCTGAGTGTAGATGGTTAGTCCAAATGTATTAAATTGGGGGCAAATATCCAATATATAAAGCCACAGTGTACGCGGCCACTAGGGCGTATGCGTGATTTTTGATTGTGAGTATGAATGTCTGTATGAGTATTGGTTATTGTTTGTATGGGAGCGTATATTCGTGTGTATAAGTGCATGTGTATGTGTATGTGAGTATGTACATATGGATATGCTGCTGCTGTTATCGACTCCCACGGCAAATCGAAGTACAGGGTCTTCTACTGTCGGTTGTGTCCGACTGTAGCTTTCTCGAATTTTTTACTCTTTTAAAGTACATTTTAATATTTTGTGTCGGGCCGTGTTGTTGGGCCGTGCCAAAAAATTACAGTCCGCTTGAACTGTGGACAGTGGGTAAAGAATGAATGACACGCAAATTATAAAATACTTTTGAAAGATCTGAAATTAAATTAACTTTAATTATATATTATATCTAGATATAATTTATGATTTAATTTGAATTCATAATAAATAAATATATGTTTTCAATAATCATAATAACGAGTAATTAGATTTTATGTATTTATAAAGTTCTTGAGTTGAAATATATTCTTAAAGCTTATGAAATGCTCAAATAATAAAGCAAAGAAACATAATAGAGTCAGTTAATATTTTTATGTTTTCAAAAACTGTGCTAAACATATATTATAAGACCAGTTAGTTTTTACGGAATACACATATTAAATAAGGACGATGAGCAGGGCAGATCTGGTCATGTAAGTGCATTCGTTTGGTTCCTGATCTCAATGCCCTATTGGTATTGTGGCACTACTGTGCGACTCAACTAGTATCCGTTATAATTGAGGCAGACACATAAATAGTAAACTGCAATAGGAGTAAAATCACTATGGAGTGTGTAGTGGAATAAAAAAGGAAAGGAGGAAATGGAGGTATATGCGCGAATAGCGAATCTTGGCAAGGAGTTGGCTATCAAAAAGTTGCCAGCATTTGGCATAAAATAAAAGCAAAATGTTGTAAAACGATTGCAAAGTGAGATTGGAAATTACCGACACATAAACACACAGTCTGTGTATGGGTGTTGCCACGGGGGCTGCAGTGTATGAACGTGCAAAAATAACAAGAGTCAAGCATGCAAACCGTGGGGGAGAGGCAGGGTTGCTCTGGGTGGTAGCTATTTCGCATTACAATGCAATTATTTCGGGCTGCTTGAACTTTACAGGCAGGCAAGCAGTCACTGCAACAGCAATAACAACAGCAGTAGCAACAACCAGCAACAACAACTTGACGCGCTCTGATTGTCAGCTGAAGTGGCAGAAGCAGAAGCAGGAGTAACAGCAGCAGCAGTCCACCCCAAGGCAAAGGGGTTAACGATCGACAAAAATTAAAGGCGAAATGAGAATCACGTGACTCGCCCGACTCGGTCTCGTCTTGTTTGGTTGGCAAACTAACAACAGGCACTGTAGCCAGTGCCCGAGTTGCACTTTGAACTTGACTGACGTGCTGAAGAGGCCAGCTGACTTTAGTTTTCCGCTTGTTTGGCTCGTTGGCTGCTTTTATCGCGTGCTCGAAATAATTTTCGAAAAATGCCTCGTTAATGTTTCTATTAACGGATTAGAGTGAGCGAAGGAGAGAAATGGAGAGAGAGAAAGCGAGACAAGCGTTCGCCGGCGTCAATCATCGGTGGCAGCAACCCTAGCCAACAACTCTAGCCGCGCCCTGGCACAGTTTCAATGTTGACTTTGCACTGCACGAAGTCGGTAAAGGGATTGCAATTGCCATTGGGATTGAGATTATATAGTATATCATTTTTTGTTGTCTTAGTCACACGTTTGCTTGTTTCCCAATATATTGTTTTTGTTGTTAGCACATTGACACGTTTTGCATAAATTTGCATACTAATGTGTCAGGACGACAGTAGTATAAGCTTTGCTAAGCGATTTTTTCGATCCAATTTCTTGCCCAGGCGTTGCAGGGGTTCTTCGTTCTTTGATTGAAGGTAACTTGAAAAATTAGTGTCAGTAGATATATACTAAGCTCGTTTACTAAGAGGAAAAGCATTCATCTGTTCTCCATATTTTAAACACCGATTAATATAGTATACTCTTACAAAACTGACAATAGTATTAAAATTCACAAAACAGACAGCTGTTGGACTGCAGGAATGACCTGACAAGCAGATGTAAATTTTGTAAATTTTCTAGCTTCTTCCATTAAATCTTATAAATTTTTAAGTTCTACATAAGATGAACAAGAATGTTAACCATATTTCCCCATGTTCACCAGATGTAATGGTGGGACACGTATGTATATGTGTATGTATGACATATATGTAGGATTGCAAATGATGCAATTTTATTTTAAAGGATCATTTCAATATGTTCACAATAGATTTTTAAATATTTTTAAAGAATTCATGAATTACACAAAATTAAACCACTTCTTGGGGCAAAATGAACACAACCAGCTGCAAGTAGCTCTCAGCGACGACTCACTATTCTCATTTTAAACCAACCGATTGTGCTTTTTCCAGAGGTGAATGGTTCGATAAATCGATAGAAAAAATAAGAGCGAACTGACAGAAAAACTCTAACGATTAATGATTCCGTTGTAGTAAAAATCATAAAGGTGTTTACGTTCTATAAACTTTCTTCATCCTACAAATATACAAATTTCTTTTTATAGTACTAAATTAAAGTTTAAACTCTTTTGGAAATGTTCTGCGGTAGTTTCTTGAGTATAACTACATTGCCAATAGCTTCTGTGATTTAAAGAAAATATTAGAACATTAAAGTTCTAGTCAATGACAAATTGAAATGAAAGCTGAAAATTATTTATTCTGTATTTTGTAGAGAAAGTTTAAAGTTTATATCTCCACTGGATCAGTCCAGCAGATATCCTCTTAATTTTAACAAATTTTTAAACAATATTATAATACCCTGGGCAAGAGTATAAAAAATACGTAATGGCATTTCTGCTCCATACCTTCGTACAGGTGGTTTATGCTAACGCAAAGAGAAAAAATATCTAACGAATGGCTATGGATGTGGGTAAAGAGTAAAAAAAATAACATTGTAGTGCGAGCCACATTTGCATTCTTTTTGGCAGTTTTTAAATTATTCAGCGAGTGCACACAAAAGCCGAAAGCGGCAACAAAAAATGGGGGAAAAAATAAATGTAAGTGCCGCAACTAGAGGGAACACCTTTTCAGCTCTTTCGCTCCATTTTCAGTTGACAATTAAGCTGCAACTCAAATTGCTGCTGGCGTTGCCATACTCTAACACACGCTCACACGCACACACACACACGCACGCATACATGCAGACGCCTGTAAATATGCAACAAGATTTTTATTTAAATACCACTCCATTTTTAAATCAAATCCCGGCCTGAGCTGTGAGTGCTTTTCTCTCCTCGTGTCCTTTTGCTTTTTTATGTTCTGCTTTTAATTTTCATCTTGTTTACTTTAACGTCATTTTCAACTCTTCGGTGTTTCGTAGAGCGCTTTCCGCGCTGTCTTTGTCTTCGCATCAGGCACGGCCACCTCTAAGATCCATTGTCATGCTCAGCGTACACTCCTACTCTAGCTGCTCCTCATCGTCCTTGTGATTGTCGCGTGTGTCGCGTTTGCTCCTTGCACAGCTCGTGAAGTGGCACTCATCCGCACTTTAAAGCCCTACTGAATTCCTTTTATCCCTAAAATAAATATCTTCATCCACAGCAGCAGCAGCAGCAGCAGCGCCTTCGCCTTCATCTTTGGTGCATTTGCTCTAGCGCCATTGTTGTTGCTCGCGGGCGCAAGGTTTTTATAGCCAAGGCGACAACTTTGGGGCAAAGTTCCATTGTCTGCTGCTGGTGCGTCTACTTCATCATCTGCTTTATACTTCAGCGCTCTAAAAGATTTTTAATAGAGTTCTTAGGCGACACTTTCGATTGTCTTTGTGTGCAACTTGTGTGAAAATTAAACCTGAAGTGTACATGCTGCGCTCTGACTAAGGCCAGGATTTAAGATCCGCTGATGGGTTAGTGTAGTATAGTATAGTATGAAATAAGGCTTTTATCTAAGCTCCTAGCATATTAAAATACCCACAACTCTATTGCTTAACGATTTGGCAATAGATTGAAGCTACTGCCAATAAATGCAAGCGCTTCATTTGTCTTGCGACTAAACACACTAAGGACACTAGGGACAAGGACGAATTCCTGACCAAATGGCACTGCCAATATCGTACGTTCGTTTGGCAGCCATTCTACTCGAATGACATTATAATGACGACAATTGGCAATGAAACCCGAAACGGGGAGAAACAATGCCAAAGAGTAAGAGAACCAAAAGCAAAAATACAAAATACAAATCAAATGTACCGCAAAACTGAATGAAGTCAACAAAAAGGACACCCAAACTGACTAATGGACTGGGGCAACGATATGCTGACGAACCGGATGGCCGGCAGCACTCCGCACCCCCGCCAGCAGCCTTTGCTCGAGGGTTGAGCACAGAGAGTGGCAAATAAATTGGTGATTCCCATGGGTACCAGCCAGAGCGACAACAACAACTTCATCATGGATGGGAGCTGCATTGTCAAATGCTCACTTTCATTGTTATTGTGAAAGTATATGTGTATATGTGTGGGTATGCATGTGTGTGCTGGTGTATGTGTTAAGCACATAAGTTGAAATATTCCGATTGAGTAACTTTCATTATTGCAGTAACAACAGCAACACCAAAGTGCACATTTTGTATAAATAAAACAATGACAACGATTTCAACTCATTTAAATTCTGTGCTGTGATAAATTTTGCCTGCATAATTTCTATAGATACATTTGAACGAATTAAAATACAACTCCTACTATATACTATGTTGATATACGCCAACAACGGCGTATTCGCTATAAATTACTTTGTAGGGGAATTCAATTTGCACCTGCTATGTACCATCATATTTAATAATGTTGCTAGTAGATGTAACTAAATAAAATTCTACCTTTAATATGCCATAATTCATATTTGTTATTTAATATTTCTATTATGTTGATACATTGTAATTTAAATAAATTTAAATAATTAAAACTAATACATTCTAATGAATAAATAAATTAAGTATAATAAAAATAAACAATTAAAAATAAAACATTCTAATAAATAAAGACAGTAATACATTTTCTATTAATTTTGAAAAAACCAGTTAAACGTTTAAATTTAAATTAAAGCCAAGGCTTTATTTGTATCTGATCAAAAAACAAATTGCTTTTCTAGACCTGATTAAATATTTTGAAGTAGACACATTCTAAGCGAAAAACTGAGTGGATTATAAGTTTCTAGTTATAAATAAAAACTTGTACACCTTTTGACTGAGCCACTCCCTGTGCCTGTTCCTATCACACCTCACACTCCACACCCTATACTACGTATCCCTCGCCGCCTATACCCCATGACCCTTACCATGCAAAAATGCTAATTAAAGTCAAAACGCAATGTTGCGGAAAAATGTTTACAGCTAACACGAGGAAAATAAAATCTTAAAGGTTTATTATGGTGTTGTTGTTGTGCTTTTTGAATTTTTGAATTTATGTATGGTCCAGCTGGCAGAATTGTCATTTCCCCCTCTTCCTTTGCATCTCTTTTTCCCTTGCCCGCTTATAAGGTACTTTTGCCATCCCTTGGCGAGATTAGTGTTGTTTTTGTTTATGGCGCAAAGTTTAAAGCAAAAAGTCACCAAAAAAATTATACTCGATTTAATTTTCCAGTCCAGTTGCCGTCTACTCGTTCCGCACCCCACTTACACAATATTCTATCTAGTTCTCTCTCTCGGGTTCGGCTTTCGGTGTCAAGTTTGACTGTCTCGGCCATGGGGCTCCGGTTTTGGGCTCAGTCTCAGCTCCCTCCCCCAGCTACGGCTGTGGCTCCGGCTTGGACTTGGGCTACGGTTCCGGTTTCACAGTTGACGTTATGCATTGAAATTAATTAAATCACAGCAAACTGCGCCGCAGTCGCCTCGCCGTTTTGTTTGTTCTCTTTGTCTCTTTGGCTTTTGCCCATTGTATTTGTTGCTGTTACTGTTGTTGTTGTCGTTGTTGTTAACCAAACACCAGAAGCATGAGAGAATGGCGCGTTTGTAGCCTTTTAATTAGTTGGCTGGACCACCAATACTACAGCAACAGCAACAGCAACGAGGACTCGGTCTATGAGATGTGTGCAAAGTGGCATCTAGTAATTTGTAATCGTTGACTTATGGTATGTATGAGATACACACATATAACATACTTGACTTCCTTGTCTCTTGATATGTGGTTTCAAATGGCCTGGTTTAAGATTTTTAAGTTGTTTAATACTAAGACTAAGCCTTAGTTCTCATAAAATTTACAAATTTATTTCCGTAAAGTTGCCCAAGATGACAGAAGAAAGCATTTATACACTCAGGGAAAGATACAATTTTCTTTTCTTAACAAGCTGACAGCTAAAATGTTATTTTCAACTTTGATATTTCGAAAAAGGTGGCAACGCTGTGAACTTAATATGACTGATGGGTTTCCTTTCTTAGCTATTTAATGTACTATTAAAGATTTTAAAGATTTGATCATTCAAAATCGTAAGGATATGCAAAACTTTACCTCCTTTAGGGTCAGCCAACTCTACCTGATTTCTTTCGCGAATTTAAAAATGTACAGTCCTTTGCTCGAGGTCAAAGAAAATAACAACAACTGTACAACTGTTCTTCAGCTTAAAATATAATAATTGTTGTCAATTGTTTTCCGATAGCTTCTTAAAACTACTTATCGATGTTTTACTTAAGACTACGTATCGATGTTTTCTTATCAACTAACAGAACTGCCAACTATATAGAATGGCAAAACTGGCAATCCTACAAAAATGTACCGCAAAGTAGGGTATTGTACTGTCCGGTACGCCCGACTGCATCGCGACATTTATAGTTATCTCTTTAATATCACTATTTCTTTTGTTTCCATTTACCTACCTTCACTGTGTTTACGTCTACCGAATTTTCAATTCATTTTGCTTTGATTTCATCAACAGTTTCCTTTAATGTACTCATATTCCAAAGACATTTACACTAACGAGGGATCTTGCTAAGGTCAATGTACTCATTGGTCAGCTGCATCTATCTTAATATTGATGAAATATTTTTATGACAAACTTTAATTAACACCTAATAAAATTAACATTGAAACGATTATTTAATCCCATTTTACACGGTCTGCAAAATTCTAATCATAAACACGGGTCCGATATAATGCCCGTTTATATGCTATTTAATTTTTTATTAACTGACAACACTAATCCATAAAATATCTGTTTTTATTTTCAGGTATGTTTAAATATAATCACACCATGTTTTCCCCTTTTCCCACAACCAGTAAGTGAACTATTTAAATTACATTAAAGAGAATAATTGCTGGAAATTGCATTGGCTGGAAATTTATGGCTCAGCCCACTCGAAATGAAACCGCAATTAAGTTTAAAAGGAAAAACGCTTAAAAACGCAATTTAAAGCCAAGCAGTAAAAATGTTTAGCTATTATCATGGGCGTTGGTTTGTTGTGGGCGTGACTGTTGGTTGTAACAGGAAATCTAACACTAATATCACCTAATGCGCCTCTCCGCCAGCTCCTTGCCTGATTTTGGCGTATAATTTATATTACGCGCAAGAAGCAAATATCATCTAAATTAATTTTTTTCATTCTCTTATGATAATTTTATTTTTTTTATTATCTTTGGCGGCATCGGCAGAACCAAAATTTGAGACGCAGCGGCCTTCGTCTTTATGTGTGGGAGGAGCGGCGTTGGGGGAGCTCGGCGGACCGCACAGCACTCAAGTTTATTAAGTACATTTTGCCAAGGATTTTTGACTTTGTGTCATTTATGTGCCAAATTTATCACCTTTTTTTATTTTGCTTTTCTTGTGCCAAGGCGTTGATTTCATTACTCTGGAGAACGCGCAGTGCAGGGGAGTAGAACGAACCGGGGCTCAGTGGGTCACTTTTGCGGTTTTTGCTTGGTCAGCGATTAAAGGCAAATTGTTGGTGTTTGGGTCATTAGCGTGGGCTGCCCCCAACGCTTGGAAATATTGCTTATCTTTAATTTTGCTTTCTGCCATTTTCATTGTTGCTTTTAGGCCTCAAAAAAGTCAAAGACTTGTATGTTATTTGAGGCAGTTTGAAAAGTTGTGGCTTTAAGCTGAGCAAACTCGAAACACTTTTAATAATTAACATTAGAAAATTTTGCAGTGAAATTTTATTCGCTGCACACGCGTTTAGCCATAACATACAAATTTAAAAACCTGTCACCATAATTCTAGCTTTAAAATAAGAACAAATGGTCCAACCGAAAGTATTCGACTATCAGTTATCCTCTGAACCTATCTTATAGATACGTAAATATTTAAAATACAGCAACCTTATATCAAAATAAACGAACTATTGCCGTCCATTAGTGGCACATTCCTTAAATGAGTCAATTGATCCAATTACAATGTTCTCAAATAATCTTACGATCTAAATGTGACAAATTGCCCAGAACATCTGCCATTTTTTTATCGAAAAATAGGCCGATAGATACCATCATATACATATATGTATTTCCGCTATATAAAACATTGTATTTTTTTTAAACTTTATTTTATTTATACTAACAAGTATGCAAATCTTAATCTAAATACTAAAAATTAACCGCTCTCAATTGTATTATAAGCGGCCCTAACTATATTAAAAACATTATGTAATAAATTTCTTAAAACTTTATTTATTATTACTTGATTGAGTGAATCGAACGACTCTAATGGATAGGATCAAAGAACGATTAGTCAAATGATCATCCAGTGGAATGCGGGTAAGAATTATAAGTTCGTATCTCTATGACTATGGAATATATGGAATTTTATTTCTGTAGTCCATAATGTATTTGAGAGCAGTTCTAATACTCTACCCTATGGCACTCAGCTGTACAGCTGTATAACTATAAACGAATTTGGCTGCAACCACCGCGAACCACCGCGAGACTTGTGCAACTTGGGATGTTCTTTAATTTCGACAAAGCCAAAACCGTAACAAATCGCATTTAAATTTACCTGCCCCAGTTGCTACGTGGGCTAGGACTACATAGAGGCGGAGATGAAAACAACACAACAACAAGAGTAACAGCAACCACCATTGCCACTGCCACCAAAAAGGATGCGATAATTTATAGCGTTTCATTTGGTTCTTGGCTATTGCTGTTCTTTGTGAATTCTAATTTAAATTTTCTACCGCGGCAATAATAAAATACGGCAGAGGCAAAGTTAAAGATACTGTGCGAGAAGGGGAAAATGAAAAGTGCCGGGGGGAGAGAGTAACCAGCAACCAAAATACTTGTACGTACATTTTTATTTATGCTTCTTAATTTGTAGAGCGTGCAGAATAACTATAATAACAACAACAACAGCAAAACAATCACCACTTTCCAACACATCCTCGGCTTTGCCTTTCTGCTCTCCGCTCTGCTCATTTCACATTTAATGCAGTGTTGTTGTTGTCACCAAGTGCAATTGCCCCTTACGAGCATTTTTCAAATGTTCTACACTGAAAACGCTTGTTGTTGTGCTTTTTTGTTGCGTACAATTAGTTTGGCAGCTACAACAACAACTGCCAACATAAAACAACGCAAATGACAATTTGAAAAGGACAACCAGCAACAACAACGACAACAACAACAGGGCATTAAAAAGTCACCTTTAGCTACCAGGGGACGTTGTGCCACGTTTTGTTGTTGCCTGTTGTGATTGTAGCTGGTTTGTCACACAAACACACGCTCGTATAAGTGTAAGGGTTAAGAGGCGTACTCCACCCCAACCCAGCTACTCAGTCCTTGTACAACTGCATTTCGTAATTTTTGCTTTGTCATGGCTTTATATTTTGTTTTGTTCTGTTTTTTTGTTTGTGTTTTAATTGTTGTGAAAATATTGCATGTAATAACAGAAAGCAGCTAAATAAAAATGATTTAATTTATGCAAGAATGTACTAGTCAGGACAGCCAGTATTACTACATATAATTGTACAAAGTGCTCGCATATATGGAATGTGAAATTGACGCTATAAAGAGAGACATTTCTAAAAAATAATTAATTATTTTTAACTATAGAATTTAAAAACTAATGTAATTAACTGATTAAAAGGAACGACTATAACTGATTTTTAACTCGGTAATAATAGGCAAGCAATGCTTTTGTAAACTAATTTTCAACTGAACCTGTTAGTTAGTGGTTTTAAAATTAATTAATGTCTTGGTTTTAAGTCAGCTGCAGATGTAATTATCAAGACTAAACACAATATTTACAGAACAAGTGCAATAAATTACTTCAAAGCTATAACGAGAACACTCTTTGTATTGCCTTGGATTTACATTTTGTGGATATGTGTATACTATAAATATAAGAATAAATATATAATAAAAAACTCGGAAAGCTACAGTCGGATTCAACCGGCGGTAGGAGACCCTGTACTTTCCTTTGCACATATACACGCTAACAAACACTCACACATGCACACATATCGTAAATTCACACGCAACCACACATACACACTTATATGTGCACACATTAAGTGCATGCACGCTGCTCCTCCTTGCCTAGTACGGAATCTTTAATCTCAAATATGTCCGGTGCTTATTATCCAATTGAGCCGCAATTCGCGATATCTGTTGTGCATTATTAGCAGTAGGTGCTGCAAGGGAAAGTACAGGGTCTTCTACTGTCGGTTGCATCCGACTGTAGCTTTTCGAGTGTTTTAATTTTGATCTTTACACTTACTTAAACAGAATCGACACCTATCACATGAACAGTACATATGTACAGTAAAAAGTCAATTGCACTCAACCAAGGGAAATTGCTGCTTATAAATAGATATATTGTAGGATGACTGCAATGAGCACAGAGACAAAGACCCATTGTTGTTGGCCAGGAACAGAAACAAAATGTTAAAAATGTTAATTACACATTATTCAAAAATTGAAAACAGAGAAAGTAGGAAGTACATAAATGTGCTGTTGAATTCAACGAGAATTTCAGGTGCTTAAGTCGTAATCGATGGTTCATATTCGCTTGAGTGCTCAAACAATTGTAAAACTAATATAAAAAGCAACTTTTCTTATCAAACTGACACACAGAGACAGAGGGAAGACAAGTGAGAGCTGTAATACCATGTTGGCAAGTTTATTAAAATGATGTCCTGTGGATATTTGCAGACGGAGCTGAAGGTGTCGTCGCCTAGTGTTTAAGTTGAAAATTGTGTGTGGACTAAAGGAAAAGAGTGAAGGGCTTTAATGGAAATTTGAATAAGAGTGGCGGACATATGATATAAAGATGGGGAGAGTAGCTAAAAAGATCGGTATGGGTGCAATAGAGCTAAGCTCTGTAGAGGCACGGCGTAACAAGCTGACAAATCAAAAGAGGGCGGACAAGGGGTAGAGACATGCATGCAAATGTGTCCGTGTGTGTATGTGTGGGCGTGGCAAATGCAAATGAAAATGCATTTATTTATAAAGCAAACGACAAAAGTCCCAAGTGGCACACACACACACACACACAGACGCACACACAAAGATGTAGATACGTGCAACAGGATGTATCTGTGTATTTATCTATCCATCTGTAAATGTATCTTTATCCGTATCGCAACATGGCCAAAAGCAAAACTCTCACTACACTCTGTATCTAACTACCTACTGGTAGTGCACACACACTGTCGCAAACACACAGATACTTCACTCCCATTCTCCGTACCAATCTCTTCTAGCTGTTGGCAATTTTATTGACAAGCATTCGTGGAGGCGACTGTCGCCTGTTGAAGTGCTGGGTAAGGCTGTCGCTAACCCTTTTTTCCTGCTGCTGGGGCTAACTCAGAGGTATACAGCAGGTAAAGGGATGGGGGTGGGGCTCAGTTTCGTTGCATTTTGTGACAATGTTTATTTAGATTTTGCATTGCTGCCAATTGCTGACATTGCAATTTCTATTCCCAGCATACACAGTCCAATGCACACACACTCACACACGCAGACAGACTAATACACCCATACATTTGGCCAGTGAAATGTGCTACGTGTGCAATGCGCAGCGTTGCATTCTATTTAAGCTACTGTATCTACATATATCGGCAACGGCAACGGCAACTGCAACTGTCTGTGACTATGCGAGTTAGTGTGTGTGTGTGTGTGTGTGTGTGTGTGTATGAGTATTTGTATCTACATCTGTTCGCTTTGGTTCATTTTGTTTTTGCGGTCATGTCCTGTACTTTTCGGCATTTTAATTTCAAATTGTCAATTGGATTTAAGTACACTCGACAGCAACACTGCCTCAGCGTTTGTTTGGTAATAGTACCAGAGGGGGAGCAGGGAGTTATTTTAACAGGATTTCTACGAACAAGTATGTTGTATTGTTGATGTGTTTAAGTGTGATTGTCTTTAATGCTCCCCTAATGCAAATTTTCGGCCTATTATAGGCATTATCATAACCAACAACATCATCATTATTATCAAGCAATTTTTGCTTAGGCTTTTTACTGCCAAACGTTTTCTGGCCATAAAATTTGATTTTTAAATGTGTTAAAAGTGCTTTAAATGTGACAAGATTTGATTACAGCCTTGATATGGTACTGTTATTGTCACCAGCTAGCCGTACTTGCTTGCAAGTGTCCTGGGCTCAGGGAGCAGCAATGGCGTTTTGATTGCCAGGCGCCTCAGAGACACATGAAGTACATTACAACCATGTTACTTGAGCTAGATGCTTACAGAGATTTGTCACGCCAATTGTTTAGGGACTGTCACTAGAAATTACACACACACACTTCAGAATTTAATGCAAAATTAAGACAACTTTAACAACAGCTAACTTAAAAAATTTTATTATTGGTTAATTTATTTACATTCAAACAGCGGATAAAATTATTCTGAAACAATCAGACACATTGAAAATAAATCAAGAATAGAATTAAAAAAATTCCAAAAAGGTACAGTCGAACGCAACCGACAGTAGGAGACCCTGTATTCAGAATATCAAATTAATTTAATTTAAACATGGCACAAATTAAAAGAACATATAAAACAAGAACAAAAGTTAAAAAAACAAAACAGAAATTTCAATTAAAAAAACAAAAACTGAATTTAAAAAAACAGTCTTGTACGACCGTCCGACCGCCTGATTGAACCCGCAACCATACGACTTCAAGACCAACGCGCCATGCAGTAGGCTACAGAATCCTTAGACGAGCGTATTAAAATTCATAACTTCTTTGTTTATCATCCGATTGGGCTACAAATCACACCAAACCTTCAAAGCATCTAAAGCTTTATTCACGCAAAGGAATCCAATGACTTTAAAACTGTAAATGCTAAGAACATTTTTGCAAATTTGAGTGGGAGGGGGATGAGATATCAAATTAAAAACATAAACTTGGCCTGCCTATGTAATACACGAACCAAACAAAAAAAAAGTTCGTCTCTAGCTCTTATAATTTCTGAGATCTCGGTGTTCATACGTACGGACAGACAGACAGACAGACTGACATGGCTATATCGACTCAGCTCGTCGACCTGATAAAGAAAATGTATACTATGTGGGGTCTGCCACGCCTCCTTCTGCCTGTTACATACATTTCTGAGTTGCACAAACTTAATAGACACTTTTGTACTTTTTTAAAGTGCAGGGTCTAATCATAATAATTAATATAACATAACAATCTACAATTCAAGTCTGTTCAAAATTAATTATTATTTGTGCGAACAATATTATTTTGCTTCTGTATCGTATTAGATTGATACAGAAGCAAAAGTAAAATCGCATAATCGTCGGTGGCAACAATTTCAATTAAGGTAATGCTATTTGGTTTACTGATCTATTATACTATCTAACTGTAAAATAGAACATTTCCTGGCTAGTTACAAACTAAACAAAAACCAGACTAAATTGTTTGACTGTAAATGCAAATTCAAATTTTCAAAACCAATTGAAAATCAACAGCAAACACAATGTAAACCTCTGCTTCTCTCATATGCCCAGAATGATAACTGCCAACTCAAAGGCTCAATTGATAGACAATTTTGAATTTGTGCCTCTGTTAGGCTCTAGCCAAGTTTTGAGAGTCCTGCGGCTGCCACAAGGGCTGCCTCGTCTGCGGTTCTGTGGCAACCATTCAACATTTACACATTTGGATTTCGATTTGGCTTTCGCCTATTGCGAATACATTTGGCGCATTATAGGTCAGCCTGTCGAACGGTCTGTCTATCTGTCTGCCTGGCCGATTCGGGTTCTACGTTTACTATTTCTATTGACGACTTTATTGCAATTACTCGCACCAAAAATATTTTTCCGCTATTCATTTGCTGACTGGTTTGGCTCGCTGTCTGTCTGTGCCTCATTTCAGTAATTGTTGTTGCTTCTTTGCTTCTCGTAATTATTGTTGGTCTGTTGATAATCAGGCTGAAAAAAACAACAAAGACAGAGAGAAAGAGAGTGGCAAGAGAGAGGCATGAGAGAGGCACAACTCCATTGCCAATTGTTGGCCGTTGTATCTGCAATTAGTGTCAATTAACCTCAGGCTTTCTGACCAATATGTGGGTGTATGTGCTCTTGTTGTGTAGCATTGCTAGTAACTGCTAAATGTTTGAAAGTATGTATCATTCAATTGTAGTTTGGGCCGTATTTTCAAATATGTTCGTAAGAACTGCTTTAAGTTTGGTTCAGCAGAGGTAGGAGCTTCTTAGGAACCTATGGTAAGCATAAACATATAAATATATTAGTGTGTAAGCGAAAAAAAAACATTAAACATTGATATAAGAAGCAGATAACAGAGTAGGAATAAAGTTTAAAGAGAATGTTTATATATAGATATAAATCTTATACAGTAATAAATGTATATCTTATATATAATATATATGTACATATATGTAATACATATGTAC